>UYYF01000054.1:0-58559 GCA_900618365.1 Thelazia callipaeda
CATCCCAAGTCATCACATACGGAATTATTTTAGTCCTGCATTTCATCTGTGACCCAAGCTCATTAGCAAGTAGATCATATTTTCTCTTCTTCTCGATCTCGACTATCCTGACCAGTGATGCCAACCTCAATCAGGATTACTGCACGTCGCTTCTTATCACACATCATAATATCCAGTCGATCCGCTTTTATTCTGATTGAAGTTCTCACTTGCGTATTGCCTCTGATCTCAACATCCTCATTTGTGATGACCTCCTAGAATAGCTTCGCAAGCGCGGGAATACTTTCAGACCATACTTCTTGCAGAGTCCCAGTTGGGTGCATCGTAGGACCTCACTGTGTCTTCTAGTACAGTCGTTATATAACGTTTTTTGCACTGCGTTGCTAGATGACCCATCGTCTTTACACGTTTCTCACAATGTTGGCACATTTATTTCTCACCTCCAAACATATTTCTATCTTGGAGGTTACAGTATCGTCCTTCATCTTGCGGGGTAATGTTTCCGTATCGTAGCCACATTGATGAATCAACTATGGACGAGATTTAATTCGTCCGCATCTTGTATAGCTTTGCATGGTAGGTTTTCTTTTCTACTTTCGCTATACAAGAACGCCTTCTGGGCTATTAATACGTTTTCAATGGCAGCATTTTCTGCGAGGTTGTACGTAGTCTTTAGATAGGGCACAATAATTGTCAAGAACGTGTTATGAGCTTTCTCCTGCCTCAGAATCGCTGCCCTTCTGGTACAAATGGGTGCGGTATCTACAAGAACATTATGTAGCTGGAGAAGCATAAGCTCACTCTTCTGCTTAACATTATAAAGTCCATGTCCTAGCTCGTCCTTTGGCAGGTGCAGTCTTTCCAAGCATGCACGTTGCTTGTGAATTTCGTATTTGATTATAGCTCTCTAATATTGTGGTCTATAGCTTTCAAGCCTTTCGAATCCAGCTTGAGCACTCTGACGTAATAATTTATTAAACTTATGGCGTATTCATTCACAGCCTTGATAGAGTTCTTGCCATTTTGTGCAGTTTCGGCTAATCGCTCAATTTTCACTAAAATCTCTGTTCAAACTTTATGGTAGCTTTCACATCTAGATGCAGTAGTCCTGTCTTCTACTATTCCAAGATATTTATAGCCTTGAGTTCCTTCCAATAGCGCTGCTTTATCAGCGCATACCTCGGTATTAGTGGCTGACTTTGCTGAATTTACTTCTAGTCCTACCACATCAAGAAACCTTTCCACTGTCATCAATATTCCACAGTGAAAAAGTAATATGACTGTAACAGATTTGTAATCTCAACGTTTCCTGTATTTTGATTTAGAATCCTACTATTATAGCATGAATTTGTTTTGACAGAAAAATGTCTGGTGAGAGAGTATTCAACATCCAATGACATTGCAGGGATTACAATGTTTTTTATAGAATAATTTCTCATGTTCAGTGAAAATATTTTGAGTTAGGAGCTTGTACTTCCGTTTGGTTCAGTGAGTTTACATAATTATTGGCACGCTATCAGTGTCTGGTAGGATTCTTAGTTGACTAAATGGTATTCATTAGCCCAATGAAGATCTCATAGATGACGAGACTGAATGTATGCATGAACGTACGCATGCTAATATCATTGTGCTGCTAGCATCAATTGTGCTGATCAGAGGCCATTGTCAGAGGACAAAGTGAGTCAAGACTATAACATATTCTATTTTGTACTGCACCTTGCATGATTTTATACCAACATCAAAAATCGCATATTTGCAGGTCATGAATGCAGGTCCTTGCTGCGTTTTGCAGTTTATTAATAAAAGAATTTGAATTTCTCGAATTGTTTTGTCACTACAAATCGCTGATGCTTTATTTCAGATAAAAAGTCGTGGAATATATCAATTGGTACCTCTGAATCGTAATATTCGTTGCTTGTATTTGAATAACTGCAGAGGTCAGTCGTGCAGTAATAATCGAATTGTGGTGAGATCGTTATATGCTTTTGCATTTTAGTGCTGCCGTTAGATGTATTGCGTTTCTGTGCTTAACTGAATAATTAATTGCAAAGGAATCTACCGAATTGTTTGCTTCTGACACTTCATAACTTCATTTGTATTTTTATTGGAATTGAATAGTTCAGCTTTCTCGCTTCATACTTTGCAAGAGCTAAACTTCTAGGCAGGCTTAAGTGATCAGGCGTTCTATGATATTGCACACAATTTGATTTTCAACGTAACGTAATCGATGCGTAGAATTTTCTTCGTAACGTTATCTTCGTCAGAAACTGGCAATTTTGGAGGTTGATTTTCTTCGTAACATAATCGATCTTGCTTCTGCCTTCTTCTACTGTAGTCGTAACTGTTCAAATATCGAGCAGTTATCGCTTTGTTATTTTTTCATTTTAATTTTCACTGTCAGATACTATTCCTTTCATCGTATACTACGTGGCGAAGGTAAGTGCTCAAATCTCATAAATAATTTTTGCTTAAAATTTTTATTATCGACAAAAAGTTGCAATTAAATTTGCATATTTGTTATTTGATGAGCAAAATGAAGTAAAAATCATTATCACTGAGTCATTTGAAAGGAGTCATTCATTGTAAAAAGAACTGATATAACAGAACAGCTGTCTGTGTAAGATGGAATCGTTAGAAGTGGATACAGTGCATAATGTGAATAGTGTGTCAGTTGAGAAGGATAAATGTAAAACTGATAAAGGAATTGAGTCCAATGATTTGGTAGAAAAGAAAGACGTACTTCTAGACAATGTTCATAAAGACAAGCAATCGGAAGAAAATGTTTCGGAAAATAATGAACGTACGTTTGATGAAGTTTCATTATTCTTTAAGCAATTCTTACAACATATTTTTAGGACATATCATATTTTAGAATCCGAGTAGTTTAATGTTTTTAAAATATTGCGTAAACTGCGAAATTATGTATTTATATACTGTATACATATGCTACTTGCTTATATGCAATGATTATGTAATCAAATTCCTAATAATTATGCAGTACATTAAAAAAGTAAAATTTAAGTGCTACATCACTGAGAGAAGCATTACTTAATAGGAATGTAAAGTAACTAATTATTCATTTACTCTTTCATTTCTTTTGCAATTTTAAATAAACTGTAAGATCATAATTGTAAATAAGTTCATTGTACTGCACAATTAACAGTCATATTGCGCATTTTAAATATTCGCTGTTTCTAATTTCGCATAAGTCTACTACTGATGATTAATTTCAATTATTCAATTATTCAGTAATAGAATACTAATTTTTTTGTAGATAATAGTTTAATAAAGGTTAATTTATCTCATCCACCAAACTTTTCAATTCATCAGCGTAATAAAAAATGAATTATTATACTTGTTAAAAACCAAACATTTTTTATTCATTGTGACTTTGTTTCAAAAATGAGTCATTTTAATTTGTGCTGTTGTTGAGTTATATTCTGTTGCTTTAAATAAAATGATGGTATTTAACTATTATAGACAATTGTCTAATACTAAGTACTCGTCACTATTGTTATTTGCAAGCAGAGTAATACTCGACTAAACAAACAGTTTTATTTTATATTTTGTAAATTGCTTCCCTGAAAAGTCAATTATTACAACAATTTCAAATTCAGATTTTGTGCAGTTAGAAAGCTAATTGATTTTTTGAAGATGTAAATTGTGAAGTCGATGCTAATCCACGTCCATCATTATTTCGAAGAATCGTTTCGGAACCATGGCATAACATTCAAAATATTGCCAATGCTGCTTTCATTCAAGTATTTGGAACAATTTTTGTGTTTCAAAATTTATTCAAATTATTAAAAATCTTGTAACAAACAAAAATATTCAGCACTCATTGTGTTATAATACTGAAAAATTAATGCCCTCAAATAATAATTTATTTTGTAGGATGATAATCCATTATACGATTGTGGATCAGTGGGTATTTTCTCTGGTGTTTATGTCAGTTACCTACAAAACATTTCCCTGTTAAACTTAATATTCTTGCGATTACCATGGATTGTTGGTATTTTAAGCCTCCGTTTTATGGGAGTTGTTGTTTCGCTTGTTTTTGGAACGGTACCTTACTTAAATTTTGATGATTTTAGGAAAATTTTTTCAATAATGATACTTTCTACTTGTAATTTTTCGGTTGAAAAATTGCTTGCTCTAAATTTTATGAGCTGCATTATGAAAAATTCATGCAATATATCTTTTATTGCAAAATAAGCACTTTTTTAAGTATTTTGTTTAGGTTCTTTTATCGTTCTTTGCGGTATTCGCAATTGTAACTAATGGAAGCGATCGTTTATACGGGGGTCCATTTACTACAATTGCCTATAGTTTAGGTAATCAAGTAGCCATAATTGGTAAGATAATTCATATATTCATGAAATATGCCAGCAGTTAACACCTTTTTTCATTCGAATACATGCAACACATTTTGTATATTGTTTGTACTGTTCTGAAATTGAGCCTAAAAATTTTCCGACATACCATTTTGAATTTAATTTGAAGTATGATATGGTGAAAGAATAACTAGTAATTCATATAAAAAAATTAAAAAAAAAGATTTTGTTTTCAATGGTTTTTTGTCTTTTTTTCTAAAATTATTTTACTGGATTTTATATCATTTTAAACTTTTATCAAATCATAGACTAACTGTGTCATATACTTTTTCTATCATTTTTGATATTTAATTAGCTTTTATTGTTAAGTTGCAATTTTCATGCTTTTACAGCTTGCGCGATGTTTTGTTTAGCTAACTGTGCTTTTACGGGACTTAATTTGACGGCGTGTACGCATCTCATTCAACGCTACGTCATACAACACAATTCTATCCAGCCAAATTTGCCTAAGCTTGCACTTGAAAATGTTACTTTACATTACTAAATTCATCGTTTTGTAGTAGAATTTTACAAAAAATTTTCTTTTTAGAACCGAGATGCAATTGATGAACTGTGTGACAGATCGTATTCTATGCATTTTATCTTATTTATTGCTTTTCTTACGTTTATTACCATATTGAATTGCTTTGAAAAGGGTATTATCAAATGTAAGTTTACATTCGTTAAGAGAATAGAAATATAACTGACATTAAGAAGCATTTATGAGTAGTAAATTTCTAATTTGGTACTACTTAATTGCTGGATTTGCTATCAAATGAAGAAACGCACTTCTTTCATTAATTACAGAAGGAAGATTTTTGATCGCATAATTTTAGAAGCTAAGATCAGTAGTGTTAAATTTAATTTTTTTATAGGTGTACGTATATTTTTTTCAAAAAATAAAAAAAAAAACTCTTTTGAAAGGGCGGTAAAAATTTGGCACGTGTTTATTCTAAAATTTGCATAACACTGTGTTTGTTTAACATTTTGTTGTAGTCACATATCGCAGTCAATTATAAAAGTTTTAATTCTGTCATCAAAATTCTAAGGGAGTGTAAATTCGAAACTGTTAAACTGAAAAATTGTTTGAAGGGCTCTGCTGGATACCTTTCGTAGTTTTTATCACTTTACTTGCTGGAACTATCATAGTTTTTGCTTTGAAAAAAAGGGACAAGCATGTTGACGTGCGTTGTCTATATCAAGATCATGGTCTAACTTTACATTATATCGCTCAAGCTATTTTTGATCTTCTTATTCTAAAATGAAGATGAGCTTTGATAAAATTTTACTTTTGATATAAATAACATGTAAATGAATTTTCCCTCATTTATCTGCTTAAAACATAATAAATAAAAAATTGGTATAGAGATATGATCAAATAATTTTTATTTTACTTTTAATTTGATTACAAATTATTGCAGGACAACATGGTTATGATCAGTTACCTGTACTACTTTACTTACCATCCAAACATATGGAAGTACCGTCAGTCCGTGCAGGAAAAATACAATTACCCATGATGAAGCATTTTTGCAAGTAAGATTTGCAAATAATAGTGATTTTGCGACAGTTTACTTGATCTGCAAAAATATAGATGCATATTGAAGACATACTATCCATTTATGGTTAATTTTTACCCTAAATTGGTACTAAATTTATAAATTTTAAATGAATTATGTACTTTTTCGTAGATATCCTAATGAGAATGTGAATTGTTCTGAAAATGATGCTGTGAACTGCTCATCCGTAAAATTTCGATTACAAGCATTTGAATGGAATTTCAAAATGATTCGATCTAATTTGCATGATCACATAAGTGATAGCAAAAATATATATGACGTTGACTGGCGTGATATTATTTACGATTTGAATTTTTTCAAAAGTGTTTTCTTTAAAGTTAGTTTTATTTATACTGAAATTTTGAGAATTTGTTTCCAGGCTTATTGCTACTATCATTGAGTAATGAAGGAATATTGTTGCATGAAAAATTTTTATTCATATAGTAATTATCAATAATAAGTGAAAATGTAACAATAATGAATATCCTAAAAATGAATTATTTTGAATTTTTCCTTTGCAAATAATTTGGCAGATAAATTAAGAATCATGCAATTTTGAACAGATAGATTCACATCAAATTGTTTGAAATTAGCAGCGCATCTCGCAAGCTGAGACACAGTGCATTAATATTTATCTTTTTTTTCTTTTTTTAACAAATAAAATTATGCTTCTTCCATTTTGTGATTAAAATTAACTCAGTAATATTTTCTAATCTCATATTTTTCTCTGCACAATATATTTAATTTATTTCCAGACAGACATAAAAGTTACTTCAATTATCGGTTCTGCACTGTTTCTTCTGCCATTATTTACTGGTAGCGTGTGTGGTATCAATATACCATCCACACTTAAATCTCCTACAAAAAATATACCAATTGGCATCTTGTGCAGTTTATGTACCATGCTTTTTGTAAGTAATACAAAATTTTACTACAATTAAGTTGAAAGTAATATTGTTGAACTGAGGAACAGAAAATAAATTAAAAAATTTTTATAATTTTTTACAGCTGATTTCATTGCTATCTGTTTTATTGGCTCTTGGAGTGGAACGTCATTTTCTACTGGATAAATTCGGATTTGGGACATATCCAGTTGTTCCAATTATCTTTTCAGTTAGTATTAAAAATAGAAAAAAGTGATTGCAAATAATTTTACTTTTTCTGCGTGATGTTTACTTTCTATAAATACTTTGAACGTTTCAATGATGAAAATGTGCGAGCTGACTAGGCTTTTCAGGCAGTGCATCCTGTAATATTTGTCAGTGGATTAGTGTTAATGTCAATAATAGCCGCTACTCAGAGCATGTATAGTGAGTTATTACTTTGCATACTGTCTTCTAATATCCTTATTTTTCATTTCTGTTAACTGATATCTGTTAATAAAAATTTGCTTTATTTATTTGTTAAAAGTTCATTTGACGAATAAAAACTGCAAAAAGAGAACAATAATGAGAAAAAAAAAACGGAATCATTATACATATATCATCCTTACTAAATAAAATAAATAAATAAATAAATAAATATGTATATGTATATGTATATATATATACATATAAGTAAATAAATATATATATATCTTTTTGTGTTATCTTTTTATCATCAACTAGCGAGGGGTAACTAATAAAATATATATATACATTAAAAAATTGAGCATTTTTATTTCAAAATATATGTCACTTATAAAAAATTATGGTATTGTGCAATAAAAAAAGGAACTAAACATCTGCAAATGTACATAATTTCATGCATTCAATGATGATAAATATTATTGTTGTTGCTATCATTATTGCTACTGTTACTGTTATTGTTGTTGTTAATATTGATATCAACAACAACATTATCATTATTATTATTGCTGTGGTAATTACAATTACTTATACTATTACTACTACTAAATGATATGGTTTTCAATGTTTATTACTGGATAACTTATATCTGTTAAAGCAGCGAAAAGTTTATTGCTCAATATCATTACAAGTCATTTGATTCCGGTCCCGCGTTTTTTTCATCGACGAGACAGTAGACGACGTAAATTAATCACAGTTGGGATAGTTTCACTCTCAACTCTTCCTTATTTATTTATAAATAACGTGGATTACTTGTTACTTATTGCTAGTTGCTGCATGTTGGCAGCGTTAATTGTTATCAATTTAAGCACTACTTTCTGTTCTGCGCTTAATTTTCCCAGGTATATTTGCTAACTTGAGCATTTTTTTATTTTAATGAAACAAAAATTGAATAAGTGTTGGAGTTAGTAAACGAATCTAGCTCTAATACTGATTTAATGCATTGTAAAAAGGTTTTTGAAATATATGCTTGCTACTCAGGAATAATTTTTTCAATTTTTATTTTTAATTGTTGCAAAAATGCAAGCCAATTTGGATCTACTTTATTTCTAACTTTCAAATAAAGTACCAAATTTTGTGATGATAATCAAAGCAAACTTAACATTCGTTGATTACTTCGACTTTTTTGGCTACTTATGATTATTATTAATATTCCCTAAAAAAACTAGAAATAAATGAATTAAACGTAATTAATAACGTAAATTAACAGGTAGTTTTTTAATAAAATTATTTTGCATCTGATTTTTTGCATCACAATAATTAAAAATTTGAAGTATTAGAGCAAAGGAAGACGCAGTTATAATTGATTGAGCTATTCAGATTATTTTAAGCTTCAAAGTATGCAATTTTTTTTAATGTTTTACTGTAAAAGCAATGATCATATCTTTCTGATCAGTTACTTTAATTATTGATTAGGATGTGAATAATTTTTAATAATTTCAGTTTCCATCCAGGGTTTCGTCTGTTTCACTCATTTATTGCCATATTCGGTGTTGCTAGCTGTACTCTTTTGCTGTTTGGATGTAAATTACAAATTGGTGTGATGGTTGCTATCATCGTTACAATCATTTACTCTGCAATTGCCATGCGTTCAAAATCTCTTCATCCGTGGATGCAACATAGCGTTGTCATTGATATCGCTAATATGTTGCTTTATTCATCAACGCAAAAAAGTGCTGTTAGGTAAGATAAAAGTTTTTATCACTCAGTAGTGTTTAACACTCTTACAAATTATTCTAAATGTTTTCGTCTATTTTCGTTTTAATAATTATTATATGAAAATTATATGAGAATGATGGCTACTACTTTCTTCATTTTTAAACGTAAATGATATGTCTGCTTATTTTATCCTTAAAACCTCATATATGTGAATATTAAAACAATTGTCTAAAACTATTGGTTTAAATTTGGTGTACAGTTAGAATTCATAGAAGTCTAAACTAAAAATCAGAATTTTGTTTTGAGCTGTACTGTATCATTTTATTTTACTTTTAACTAAAGCATTTGGAAAAGTTTTCATCTCATTTTACAGTCCTATTTTAAGATTAATTGAAACTTTTCGTTCAAAGCCTCGATGCATTGTTTTCATGCGATTCCCTGCGGCTTCTGACAATTTACTTCAAATGGCAAAAATTTTATCACAAAGTCAGTGCTTCGTTTTGCTTTGAAACTAAGAAATTGGACCGAAAATTTATTTATTTTTCATAAAAAGTCGTTTATTATACCTTCGGAAGTTTACTTATTTATTAAATTAAGAATAAAAATTAGCAATTTCTGTGGATATATTTTTTAATTCTTCAAATGCAAACGTGATGAATTTTCTAATTTTCATGCTGTAGTAAGCAAATGTTAAAGTTTAATCTTAATCATCTTTTATTAATTTTGAATAGAATAATATTTTTTAACAAAATTTTTCTTAACTACGGTATAGACCGTAGTGCTCTTTGTATATCATTGATACGTGATGTGGGTGATCATGAAAATACTGGTTATGATGATGTATACACAGCACGCCAGTGCATGAATTATATTAAACTTTCTGGATATGCAACACAGTTCAAATATCAGAAGGTAATTAAATGAGGCTTCTTTTCACTAAAATATGTTCAAAATGACAATTTCATACTGATATAATAATTACGGAAGAAAAATAAATTAACTTGCAAATAAATAATTATATGTTTACTTTAAAAAGATTGAAGCGTTTTTGTTGTATATTGACTTATTTCTTTACTTTAATAATCAAAAGTGATATTCGCTGAAAATTTACTTTAATAAAAACTAATCGGCCGTTCTACAGAATTCTTCAGTAGGTACTATTTGTATTATATTGCTTACTGATTTTAACAATAAATTGAATCATTTTTTAAACTTTTTGCAGATTAGCTCATTACATTCAATAGCATCTGCTTTAGTAAGCTGCTGTGGTTTAGGAGTTTTTAAGTCGAATACAGTCATAATTGAATATCCGGCCGAGTTAGTCTACTTTTTTGTGAATTAAATTAATTTCAAGAAAATACTTGAAAAATTCGAACAATTTTCAATTTGTTCAATGTTCCAGAGCAGCTTTGAAAGGTCGACCAGATTCCCTTCTGTATCATTATCACGTTCACCGTGTTTGCGTTCAGCACTGTAATTTAGTTGTTGTCAAGGGTTTTTTTCCTCTGAAGATAGAGGTATTTTTTGCTTATTACTAAGTTTTTTCTAAATTTTTAAATAGCTATATTTTTGAAAGCATTTCAAGAGTTAAATAATTATTAAATTAAAATTTGTGGTTTTGTAAATTTTCTTAAGATGCATTTTTTTTTGGAACTAATAACTAAGCATAAAGATAAGATTTTGTTAGGCATTACAATCGAATCAAACTATCGATATTTGGTGGATCATCGATAATGGTGATGTCTTGTTAATGGTTGCAAAAATGCTAAGAAAGCACAAAATGTGGCTTCAAGCAAAGTTACGTCTATTTGTGGTGGTGGATTTGAAAGATGATATTGAGCAAATTGAAAGAGAACTTTATTTGTGGCTTACTGATAATCACTACTTGCTTGACAAAATCGAATTCATCAGAGCTGATGTTAGATTTTTGTTTAAAAGTCTAGTATATTTCAGATTACTTCCAACTTTTAACTTAAACAATAAAGTGTTTGAAGAATTTCGAGAGCGACTGTAGTTTACAGAAAGCACACTGTTCAAACCATTCAAAATAATTTTATATTACATTTGCATCAAATTTAAGTTCTTTATTTGCGTGAAATACGCTTCAGACTTAGCATGAAATCTAAAAATACGCATAGTTACTTTTAAAAATAACAAAAATTTAAGAAACAAATACAATATGCAATGACAAAACTACTTGTTTTTGCATTTTGCTGTTTAAATTACTCCTAATTTTCTCGGTTAATAAATTATTAACTTAATTAAAAAACTTAAAATTGTTTGTAGTCGTGGATAATAACCGAGTTCATACAGCTAAGGTCGACACAAATAAAGCAGCGATATTATACAGCACAAAGAAAGTCTTGGTTTACATATTTGCAACAAATGGCTGGAGTGTAATAGATTATAATACTGTTTGTCAAAAGTTAGAGAGTCAATGAGTTTAGTTTTATTGCAAGTGCTACATGATGGAAAAGTTTGAAGCAACTTTGTGATAAAAATTTACTTTGGAATTTAAATGGTTTTTGAAACGAATATAAAGTTCATCTACTAGCATTATTAATTTTACAATTAAATGCAATTAATAATTTGTTACGAGTGAAAAGCTCAAAAATTAACAGTAGCATTGTAAAGTACAAAGGAATAGATGCACTGACACAGTAATCAAATGTAACGTTTAAGCTTTCTTAAAAAATTTTATCAGTTTATAAGTGAGCTTCAATATTGAATACTACTTAATTTAGAAAAGTTCTAAGCTAATTGCAATTAAGTTCCGAATTTCATCCATCACCTAATCGCTAATTAAAAATAATAGATTTTGTCTGATATTTTTAGATAAGATTTGAAATTTTATCCAAGTAATGATAATATAGAAAAATACAAAAATATCAAATATATGAAAAAATGAAATTTTAAGTCCTGATGGTAAGCCGATACAAAATGCTGTAGACAATGGATTTCGGAAATCTCAAATGAACTCAAACTTAGAAGAAGGTGAACGTAGCTTGAGACCACGCGAGCTAAAGGTTATTTTTGATAGTTTAAAACGAATCTGAAAGCACAGCACAGTTGTCAACTTTAAATATATTTCAAATATTAAAAGCCTTTTAGTAGGTGTGATTAAATTTCACAATTCACTTATTTGAAAAAATAGAATATCAGAATTTTTTTTTTTTTAGATAAGAGCTCAACAACTGAACAGAGAAATATGGCAGCGTAGTTCAGAAGCTGCTTTGGTCTTAATGAATATGCCAGAACCGCCAAAAAATTTAGAACGTTTTTGGAAATATTTAAATTTTTTGAATGAATTGTCTCATAAACTGAAGAAAGTACTATTTGTTCGAGGAGTTGATATAACGTTCAGTGCTGAAAGTGACACGTCGACTATTAGGGATTGGACTGATTAAAATTATTCATTTTTTGATCTACACATTTCTTTTGAATTATCACCAAATATATCATTCATTGAGCAACATATCACTTATTAAATCTTTTTTAGTACATGTTTTGATATTTTCTATTAATGAATTTTAATGCTTTCATAATCTGTTGACAATTTTATACAATTTTAGTTTCCATACTTTGCTACTTATAATACAAACTACTGTAATGAAGTCATTATCATTAACAATTTGAATTTTATTTTCACAACTGTCAACTTTTGGAGCACAATATTGTCTCTTCACAATATTATATCATTACAAATCATTTTTTAAAGATTATCACTGATCAAAGAAATAAGGGAATGCATGTATGGGTGAGCAGAAGTGAAAAAAATTTTTTTATTACAGTTTCTTTGTGCATCACAAATACAACGCAGTAATCAGAAGAAATATGCTTATGTGTTATCTTACAAACCTAACTTTTATTGCAAACTACAATTTTAGTGTATTTAGTTTATGAATGAGTAATTGTCGACAAACATAGCTTTTCGTTTGACTTTTGACCAATCTTGTAATTTTGATTGCTCGTATGATGTGAAAATGGCAATGCCATCCATAAACGTAATACTGATTCTTGAATTTTGCTGTGATCAATTTTTTTGATGCATTTTTGACACTGAAAAATGGAATACTAAGTTATAACTGTAATCATTACCATATTATATTACCTATTAATTTGATATTTTTTTTGAGCATTCTTTTACATTTACTATTTCTCTACTAAAAATGACTGCTTACTGATTTGTTATCCTAGCAAATACTGTATACAATATCAATTGTTTGTTTCTAGCTCTCATACTCAGTTTATTAGTCTTGAGCAAATTTTTGTCTACATCATTACGATTTGTATGTCTGAAAATTTATTATACTAATACTTGCTCACATCAAACGTATCATCTATCAGTTACTACAAATAGTAAATCTAGCTTACTCCTAATAATTAAAATATTTTAAAAGTAGTATGGAAATTAAAATTAAAAAAAATCAGTACTCACAAAAACTATCAGTAATTTTCACTTCTTTGAGTACATCAATAAGTAATATGTTCTTTAACATTTAATATCTTTTAAAATACATTTTATTCTCAAGCAAATCCCTGAAATTTTTTTTCAGAGCCATTTCAGAGATTATAATCTTTATTATGATTATGCCTCAAAAATTAGAAAGCAAATAAGCAATAATAATTTATGGTGATCTTATTCATAATATATTACCACAGGGAAGTAAAATAATTTGTGTTCATCACTTGTTATGGTTGCAGTTAATGATTGAGATAATCTGGATCTGATTTATTGAAAAATGTGACTAGTGATAAAACAAAGTTGTTGGTTTACATCAACTTGTATGTAGTTCATCTGTTGTGAATTTGTGCTTCACAGCAAGATTAAAGCGGCAATTTTTAGGATTTATTCAAAGTTCTGATAAAATGATAAGAAAAGCTGTTTTTGTGATGGATATCATCGTTATTTTGCTTGCAGTAGCTATATCACGAACGGAAGCGCAAACAACGGTAAAAGTAATGAAATTTTTTGGATTGTTAAAGTAGTTAGGGAAAAATATCACAATTTAACGTAGTACAACTTTATGCAATTTTCAGAAACATTTAGTTTCTAATTATGTATCGCATGCTATAAAGCAGGCTTAAAAAATCTGAGAGGTAAGAATTTCTGTAGAAGTTACGATTAGTGTATATATTGCAAGACATAAGCAATCATATATAATCCTGAGCTTTGAAACTCTTTGCTGCTAATTATAAATAACTATCAACTTCTTAAATTTACATACATGAATTATTTAATTAAATCCTTGATGTTTTCAAAGGATTGAATAAAAATATAATTTGTTCGTAAATAAGTACTCATTCTGAATTATAGCACAATATGTAAATTAAACTGGTTGAGAATATTTCAGAACAATCCGTTTTCAACTAATACTATAACAGTGCCAAAAACTTTTCTGGAAGAACTTCGTACGAAACTAAGAGAGAAAAATTTACTCATTGAACCAGATATGACAAGTAAAGACGATGGTGGTTTACTTGAAATGTACAATGCAGTTGATACTGGTCATGATAATATGGATGGAATCGAGAGAGCAAATTAAGACGAGAATGTACCTGAAATCACTACGCAAGACTTGATTAATTTGGAAGGTTGCTAGAAGAGAGATAGGAAGTCTAGTACCGAAGTGTGAAATGATGCGAAGTTATCTTTCAATTAACATGTAAATGAAATAAAAAATTAATGTATATAAATTGAAGAATAATGAATCATTTACACAGAATCTTCACGTGTTTATTTGCAAAAATACTATGCCTCGCAACTGCTGATCTTACTGCCTTTTTTTGCATTTTATAATCTCATAAAAATGTTCGAATTCTGACTTAATAAATTAAGTGTTGGAAAAAAAAACATGAATATAAAAAGACATAACAAAAAATATAATAATATTGTTTTGCGAAAAGATAAGACAATTTTTGTATCATCAGTAGTCACCACTTACTTTCTGATAAAACAAATTCATTTTAAAGAAAATATCAAAAAAAGATTTGCAATTTATCACAAGTGTACTTTCAGTAATAATTCATCAAATATTTAAATACTTACTCGAAACTGAATGGAAAAATTATCAAATAAACCAATGTTAAATGATTTACACACCAATTAACTGCAGTGTAAATATCGTAATATTTACACATAATCAGCCAAATTCAATAGGTTAATCTTTACATGAGCAGAGGAACAGCCAGAACGTAATGAAACAGAAAGTCAAAAAAAAAAAAGATTACTTTCAAATTACGGAAATTATTAAAAATTCCGTTTTTAACGTTAAATTATGAAAAGTAAAGAGGTATCGCAATCATTACATTTTACTTAGACTTTTAAGAATTACACAGCCAAACAGATGGTTAAATTTGTCTAAAAATTAATCATCGTAATTATAAATTTGTTAATCCATTTTGCTATCATAACAAAGACGTACTGCGCTGATCTTCTATTCAACAATTAAAAGTAATGGTAACTGTGTTACTGTAAAAAAATACTGCAATCACTGATTATATAAAAAAGTTTTTCTGTTCATTTTAACGTAATGTAAAGCAAGTGAAAATTTACCGTAAAGTTACAAATTACAAGTTATTTGTTCCATTTTGGAATGGTGCATGAGAGTACATGCTTCAATTGCTTTCTGAACATTAACCGTTCACAAAACTTTGACGAAAAGTTGATATTAGCAGTTCAGACAAACTCCAATGAAAATTCTTCAATTCAAATTGCAGAAGAATGATAATACGCTGGCAGTATAGCTATTTTTAGTACAGGTGTATTGAAAGTTTTGATTGCAAGCAAAGTTTAAGACTTAGTTTTCGAAAAAAAAATGTATTGAGATATCATGAATTTAGTTCTGCGAATATTAATTTTTGTAAATGTTTAAATCCACAAGGAATGATGTACATATCATTCGGTTACTTTATTCTTCCACACTCATAATTAAATGAATTACATATGGTCTTGAAACGATTTCATGTTTACGATAATTATAACTTTCTTAAAAAAGTTATTTTGAACTGGTTTGGTGATAGGTTGTGCAGGCTTGTGTTTGGATATTAGGCTAAAGAAGTTTCACTCCGGAGATGTTTTCAGAAGTGCAAACAGCATCATGCATAATGATCATCGGTAGCTAATTCAAATGGAGGCAATCAAATTAAAAACATCTGTTAATCCGAACGTGAAAATTGTCCAGAAGCCTCATGAAGTATGGGAACGAAAGCAAATATTATTACTCGCATTTCTGTGTCGTATTGTATTGGTATTTTATGCACGTATACATGATTACTTATTTGAGGTTAGGATTTTAGAAACTTTTTATAGGTAAATTACCTGTTGGTAAGCACATTTGACTAATTATGTCAATCTGATTTAATTATTTGTTTCATACGAATATTGTAATAGAATATACTTTTTTGAAGGTCCCTTTTACTGATACTGATTACAAAGTTTATTCGGATGCAGCAAATTATGTATATTATGGACAGTCACCATATCAACGGGCAACTTATCGCTATACTCCATTTTTAGCTTGGCTATTGTTACCGGTAGTCAAATGGCCTGATTTTGGTAAATTTCCTGCAGATCAGTACAAAACTGAATAATTCAATGTAAAAATTGGTGAAAGTAAGACTTAATTGTAGTATGTATGATATGAAAAAAAATGAAACAAATAAAAGGAGAAAAAAAACTGATGTCCAATATTTGTATATATATAGTTTTATGCATTCCAATTCTATTGTAATTTTGTAGGAAAGATTTTATTTTGTACTGTGGATATTGCAGTTGGCTTTTTTTATTTTGAATTGCCTTACTCTCAGCAAGTAATTGACAAGGTTAATTGGTTTTTATCAGATTATAAAATTAGTCAGATGTACCACTAGAAATAGAATATCGTCAAATTTAACCTTTTTATCTTACTGTTAGGCTTTGTGAGTTCATTATGTAGTAGTCAATAACTTTTCCGAATGGTGTTTTCAATGTTTAATGTTCATTCATTCATCGTTTTCAATCGGTTTAGAAACAAATTTGTTATCTAATCGATCATTACAAAAAACTATTAAATTTATAGATTATTTCTCATAATGCTCATTTCATTGCTAAAAGATTTTATTTATATGCAACATTTCTCATTTTTCCCCACAGAAATTTTGCTGATTCAAGAACAAGATTCAGTAAGTACTTGTTAGTTATTTAACAGTAATAATGAAAGTGACATATAAGCTGGTCATTTTTTCATTGTAATCTTTCATAACGAGTTTTATTGCTTTATAGAGAATAGATGAATCTAAGCTAAAAAAAAGTGTAGTGATATTTTGGCTTGTGAATCCATTCACTGCTATCATTTCATCAAGAGGGAATGCTGATGTGCTTGTTTGCTCCACCGTTTTATGGACCTTATATCTGCTGATCAGAAATAAAGTAATCCATTAACGAGTATACAAGCAAGCTGCTCTAATTTTTCTCATTATAACTCAAAACTCTAATTTTGATGTAAAAATCAATACTGTGAATTTTCTGGTGAAAGCGAACTTTAACAGTAAAGTATGTTATATTTAGTTTAATTTTTATAGTTTATTACAGTTTTCTTATCAGCTTGTGTTTGATTTTGCCAGACATCTAAAAAACTGAAAGAAAATTCCGCCATTATATAAGAGATAAGTCTCCATTAATAATTTGGTAATTTTTTTTAATTTTTAGCGAAATTAATTGCTAGAAATTTATTTTTAGTAAAGAAGAGTTATGTAAGCCACTGTCATTACTAAGTAGGTTTGGAAATTTACAAATTAATGAAGACTTATTTCTAATATTATTACTGATATTAATATGCTACAAGAAAATGAAATATTTTTAGTGGTGCTTGGCAGCTTTAGTATATGGATGGCTAGCTGTGCACTTGAAATTATATCCAATAATTTATTTGCCATCTATATTTCTTGCACTGTCCGATGTTTCATCATCTGCTACATGGATGGAGTATTGTAAACGGATAATTCTGAACATGAAAGGATATGTTTTCGTATTGGTACGTCAGAAACCATTTAATTGTAATATTCTAGGTCTAGAAAGAGAGACGTAAGAATTTGACATCATATTCTCTACATTTCAGATACTTGTACTTAGTTTGATGTCATCAGTAGCATTTTGTTATAAATTGTATGGTATGTCTTACCTGAATGAAGCTCTACTTTATCACTTGTATCGCACCGATACACGGCATAACTTTTCACCATATTTTTATGTACTCTATTTAACAGCGAATGATACGCAGTTATTGCGTTTCATCGGTTTCTGTGCTTTTATACCTCAAGCATCACTTATTTTATGGCTTGCTTTCAGGTTTGTACTTTTTTGCCAAACTATCATTACTATGGTATTTTTGGGGTGTGCACTATTGTGTATGTCATTAAATGTTGCTGAAAAATAATTTATTTAGCAAGTACTGATAAAATGATCGAGGTTTCCGTTCTAAAGTAATATTGAATTCCGAAATGCGCTTCTTTATCCCAGTTTATGACAGAAAGAGTCGGACATTTTCGAATCATTGTTCCTACATATAAATTTATTTTAGACCTTATGTATTCGATGAAACTTAAAAGGAATTGCAGGTTTCACGAAGATCTTCCATTTTGTTGGCTACTTACTACTTTAGTATTTGTTTCATTTAATAAAGTGTGTACAAGTCAATATTTTATTTGGTATATTTGCTTACTACCGATTGCTCAGCGTAGTGTAAAAGTACGTTTCCATGTGAACTTTGGAGTTCATATTTTATTACTTTATTTCTATAATAAAAAATTTTTAATAATTAACTTTCTAGACTTGAAATAAAATTTTCTCTTCATCCGAATCGATTGCAGTACATCGGTATTTTTTTTACAGATTTCAACGAAAAATGTAATATTTTTGATATTGTTATGGTTAATGGCACAGAGTTTGTGGCTGATAGCAGCATATCTATTTGAATTTCATGGCGTTGACACTTTTTTTTATATGTGGTTTACATCATTATTGTTTCTTGCAGTCAATACGCTAATTATTATATATTTGATTCAACAGCATATTTATTTTCAAAAATTAGTGAACAAATAGAAAATTGTTTCTGAACAGAAGCACTGAAATGGAATGGTTTTGTTTTCATTTGTCACTGTTTTCGCAGTCAAAAGCTAATTGTATGACTCAATTCATATTTCTTTAATTTAAGGAATATGACATGTACGGAAAATGAATTTAAATATTCAAATTTGTTCATTTTTTTCGCCAATTTTTGGAAGAAAATACTTTTTTGTATCTTTCCACGTAGTAATTAAGATGCATGTAACTAAATATTAAGTGCTTGATAAATAATGAATTTAAAATGTTTCTTTTAGGACCAAAAATTATAATTTCTTAAGGCTGTATCTAACATTTCTCTTGTTACTATTAAGTATTTTTCTAGTGAATGCATTTCCTGTTCAGTGTAATGTTCTAAATAACTTCAATTCTTATTGAATGTTCGAAATGTCATTAATATGGATTGTCCCATTTATGATTTATTTGTCGAAATTATGCTCATATACTTTGGTATATTTATGTAGATAATTAATCTTTCCAACCATATATTTGAGCAAAATGTTTTGAAAAATATATGAGCATAGAGGAATTTTCATAATATATTGCTTGAAACGAAATATTTATCTACATAATGAATTTCAGTTCAGTTTAGAAATTAAAATTCGAATTTAGTTATGTTATTTAATAGCTCTAATAACTATTCATGTTACGTTTATCGCTACTGCAAAAAACTCGTTTTAACATTTTATTTTGTTAGCTATGATATGTTTTTCCTCTCCCTTACTTTAAATTTGTCGCAAATCTCAGGATGAATTTTGATAATTTTTTAGAAACTTTGATCAAGATTTGTAGTAAAAACATAATATTTATTAATTTTCATCATGTAACGGTTTTTGGTTTTGTTGTCCTCTAGTCAATTTAATTGACATCCAATGTGTTGTTAGTAAGATGTATTCGTACAGCTGTATCTTGTAATTTGACACATCCAGCGATTAGTAATATTTATTTGTTACGAAGTAAAATTTCTGATCTAACTCGGCTCATATTTTGTTTTATTCTGGACTAACAACTTCATATATGTTCTTAATGACTGCTGTTGCCACTTATATTTGTTACTATTCCCCAAACTTATCAATATTAATGGAAACGAGACATAAATTAGTCTTAATCACATATTTATTGCATTTGGTCGTGAAGACTTCAAACATGAAGTGTTTTTATGCTTTATAATTATATCGTTTCAGGCATGTTGTTCTTAATTGGTTTGGGTCTGGGTAATGTTGATGATATAACGATGCGAGGGAAAGCAGTAGTAGACAAATGTAGTAGTGTATATTTAGAGACCTATACGAGTGTGATGTCTTTCGGTTTGCGTATAGAATCGTTAGAAACTTTTTTTGATAAAAAAATTAAGGAAGCTGATCGCATAATGATTGAGACTAATTTTGGTAAGCGTTATTCCATCGTCAAATTTGTTTGTGCTCCACAGGGACTAGTTTTGCATCACTTTGCTCTAATACGTATGAAGTAGTCAATTAACCAGGACTATGAAATATTGGTAGTAAAAGTGTCCTTTTGCAAAGCATTTGTAGTGTAGTATACTTTCGGTGGACTATGCTTAAAAAGCAAATTAAAAGGGATTCAAAATATGAAAATATGAGTGCAAGTTTCAGGCTTTCCACGATACTTTTTGAAAATCGTATGCTGCATCTACAGTTTCATGCTGCTCCATTCTTATTTTCAAATTTTAGATCAAATATTGGAAGAAGCAAGAGTTGCAGATGTGTGTATTCTAGTAGTAGGTGATCCTTTTGGCGCTACAACACATATAAACTTGGTTTTAAGTGCTCGAAAAGCAAAAATTCCTGTTGAAATCATTCATAATGCATCAATAATTAATGCCGTTGGATGTTGTGGTCTACAGGTACTACTATTTGTATCAGAAAATGTGCCTGAGGATGTGATGTTTGCAAAGTTTTTGAGTGTTCTGTCAATAATTACGATTATCTTAATGGTTTCGGTATTCTTTTTCATGTTAGAGAACGGGTTTCATGTTTTTAATTACAAATAGCTATGTTTTCCTAGCAAGATTCATGCATTTCCTTGCTTTTCAAGTACTCGTTTTGTTTACTAGCTTGTTTTAGTTATACAGATTCGGAGAAATAATTTCGGTTGTTTTTTGGGAAGAAAATTGGAAACCTGATTCGTACTACCACAAAATCAAGGAAAACAAAAAAAGAGGATTACATACATTATGTTTGTTAGGTGAACTAGTTATTTATTTACTTCAAAGCAGATCAATATCTTTGTTAATGATTTGCGTAGCAATGCATTTTTATTGTTACGGTGGTAATATATTTAATGCTTTTGTTCTAAATCAGTTTGATATTCTCTTAAACTATCAATGCATCAGTTTTTCTGCCTTTTTTGAAATAAGACATCGTTCTATATTTCGTCCTGATATGATTTGTATCTATGCTTGCGAAAATAGTAAGTTTCAGATATCAAAACAAAAGAGCAGTCTATCGAAAATTTGATGAAGTTCGTTTTATTCATTCCAGCTGGATTCATTTCTTTGAATTGTTTTTGGAAAATATTACGTTTTTCTTTTTTCAGTAATTTCAGGATTAATGATATTTACGCATTGGTGTATTTGTCTTAAAAATTTATGAATTTATTTTACTGCTGTAAGTCTTACAGAGGACGGAATGAATTCCTGAAGCCGAGATATATGACATGTGCTCAGGCTGTCAGTCAGTTGCTGGAAATTGCAGAAGAGCAGAAGCAAGCAGGTTTTGAACCAAGTTAGCATCCAACTATGAATTTGAAATCAGAGACTCATTAGAATAAAAAAAGTAGCATATTGAAGTTATGATTTGAATGTCAAGCAAATAAAATATAAATATGTGAATGACATTTAATGTGGCTATGAACTATTTTTTGTATGTTCAAAGATTTTCTTAGGTCTTGCTGTATCAAGATATATTTTATATTTCAAAACTTTACCTACAGAATATAAACAGAGGCTTGAACTTTACAATTTTACTTCAAGTTTTAAAAGATACTTAATGTTTTTTCAATTCATTCTACCTCATTTTTTTCTGCATGTTCAGTGAGGCTTTCAGTGGTTATGGGGATTTGTTCTTTATTTTTCAGCTAATTTCATTCTTATCTTTTTATTAAACAAAAGTTTTTTCAGTTCTGACAAAAACAACATTATGTGTCGGCTTGGCTCGAATAGGTTGGGATAACCAAAAGGTTAATTTTTATTTTACTTTCCTTCAATTTGTAAATTAAAAATCAACTAGAAGAGAAATAGTCGTATTTTTTAGCACTGATATCAGTTTTTTCCTCCCATGAGAAATCTTGAAGATTTCACAGTCGAAGTACTCCTAGTTGTTTCTTTACTCAAGCAATTTCGATATAGCCACTATTTGTATCAGATTTAATGAATCAAAATGAAAAAGATCTGTAATATCACTTAAATATTGTGAAATTTTCAGATTGTTTTTTGCTCTATGCAAGAAATGCGCCATATAGACATGGGACCCCCCTTGCATTCATTGATCATTCCAGGCGATCTGCATCCTCTTGAACTAGAATTTTTAGAAAGTTTCCGTTCTTAACACTTTTTCATATACGCTTCGTTATAAGTCACAGTTTTAATTGCTGATTATAAACCATTCTGCATCATAATTTCTCAGTTTAAAAATTCCGTCAAACCCGTGTTTGCTAGAGTAACTTGAAATAAAATCGTATTTATTCATTTCATACTTTATTTATTGTGCTATAGATGAATCACTATTGTAAGTCACAAAATTATGGAGTCTATGTTATAAGTATACCACTAATACTGTAACTTGTTTTGGTGCCGAAAAAAGAGTTGTTAAGACTAGTTAAAGGAAGTTTAGAATCAATTCAAATTTGTATATCTAAAGCATTTGTTGATTACAACGTTATTAATTGATTTACCGTAATAATGTATTGGTAAAGTAGTGGTAGACAGTTCGGAAGCATCATTACTAAACTAACCGGTACAAATATCATCTGCAAATGAAGAATTTAGAAGTGTTAATTAAGGAATTTGTAATTATACCTAATATGAGATTACAAGCCATGAATAATTTGATGCTCAAAAAATTGTTGACAAGATGTGCATAATATGCACAGCATGCTTAGCTATATCTCACGAATTGTGCCTTTCTTTTGAGGTTTAAGATCATCTGATATTTCTTGTCATTTTCTCAGGAAGAGGATATCTGCTCGTGCTTAATGACTTGATATATCATCAAACATTGCTTGTAAGTTACGAAGTGGCATATGGTATAAAGTTTGAAATGTTAATAAAATGTACCTATTTGACAAACTACTTGTAATGTTCCTATTTGACGAAACTACGAAGATTAAAGTCTTTTTGAAGTTGATGAGTAAGAATCTGACGTTCTCGAAGTCTTTTTTTAGTCAGTACTCGGTAATTTGTTACCAAATAGCTAGAAAGCATACAAATTTGTATCAGCAACATTTATTTATTCATTTTGGAAAGCGATGGTCAACATCCAAAAAGCATATTTTGGATTGCAATGCTTTTGGGGTGCTGAATCAACATTTGCAATGCTGAGTGGTGTATTGAAGACACGAGTTGGTTATGGAGGTGGTAGTACGCCAGCACCAAATTATCGTAATATTGGTGATCATACTGGTACGTTTCTATAATTTTTCAAGGTTTTTGTAAATTTGACTTATACTCTTGAGTACTTTTCAAGAATGTGAACTGTGCAATCGATTAAGCGTTGTAAAATTCACATGTGTTTGGGAGGTAAACACTTTCAAGTTGAGATCTTTTTTCAACAAGGAGCAGTGTTTCTTACATTACGGTATGGAATATTTCATATATTAAAATTTAAAGTTATAAGCTGGAAAGATGCGTATGGTGAAAATAAAGCAACTTCCATATGTGCAACTTACCAATAATTTGTAGTGGCTTAAAAATTCCATTTTATTTTTTCTGGTTTAGTTGCAAATGTTTCGAAAATTTATGTGACGTTGCCAGCTATAATATATGTGTAGAAATGATCTCACTTTCAAAAGCAACGAAAATTTTTTCATGTTTTAGAAATAACGGAGGTGGTGTTTGATGAGGAAGTGACTAGTTACAGTGCTCTTGTTGATTGGTTTTGGGATCACTGTGATCCAACGAAAGAGTATAAGAAGCAGTACAAATCAGCAATTCTTTATGTAAATGCTGAACAAAAAAAAGTGGCTGAAGATAGTCTAAAAAAAATGCAGGTGAATTTTGTTCTAAAATTTAAGTTGCTTTATTAAACATTAAAAAGAGAATTTACAATTTAAAGCAGATAATTCGTTCATATTTGTGGGGTTTCAGTTAAAAGCTTATTTGTTAGTATTAGACGGGTTTTCCATGCCCTAGTATCTTTGATGAATCTGTACAGTAGTACTAATTTTAATTTCTATTGTATAGGAAAAATATGGGAATATAAAGCTGGATACTTATGTGCAGGAACTGGATCAATTTTTTCAAGCAGAAGACTATCACCAAAAATACTGGCTACGTCGCAATAAAGAAATTTTGAATAAAGTTAGCATGTTTTTTCATAACTTTTAAATCTGCACTTTACTGTTTATTTAAATCATATGTGGAAAATTAATGAAAAGCGTACTGATAAAAATGGCTCTGGTTTGTGGATCAGGTGTATGTTGACGAGTTATCGTTAACGAGTTGCTAGGAATTAAATGTAATGATAGAAAACCATATAATTGTTTGTAAATCGTTAAATTTTATAACATGTATTACTAGTAATACGTGATAGTGGCCGTAACACTCCTACCTTATTTTTGTTCATTGAGTATAGATGAATTTCGTTTTTATTGATCTGAATTGTTTATTCCTTCCACTTCCACAAACAAGACAGAAAGTGCAAAATGGTGAAAATATTGCAAAATACATTCTGTAACATCGTATATTGAAATTAATTTGACGATCTTATCATTGTTTGGTAGTTGTTAAAACTTTTATTCTAGTTAAATCTGAGTGATGAAGATGTGGTAACTTCAATGTTGGCAGCAAAAGTTAACGCGTTTCTAGCTGGTTTTAAAGACTTTGATCTTTTAC
This sequence comes from Thelazia callipaeda, assembly GCA_900618365.1. Classification (NCBI taxonomy): domain Eukaryota; kingdom Metazoa; phylum Nematoda; class Chromadorea; order Rhabditida; family Thelaziidae; genus Thelazia; species Thelazia callipaeda. The sequence continues at coordinate 25,110 of UYYF01000054.1, forward strand.
AACTGTTGGCAGCAAGAAATAATCTAGATGAAGATGTTGTCAAAGCAATCGAAGCTATTGCCATATCAGGCGGAGACACAAGTGCTTGTCACATATGATTTTAGTATTTTTGATTTTGTTTTTGTTTTTTTCTCAGTACTCTATGCTCTTTGAATTAGAATAAAGGAATATTGTTTGACAACATGATAAAGCATATTTTACTTCCTTGTAAAGGAAGATTCAGATACATATCATGCAATGCAACTGTATTATTGCCGCCTTAATTATTAAAACACGAATTCTGCTCTTGAGAAAACTGATCAGCGGTAGCTGTATATTTCACGCATAATTTTCAAGACTACTTCTGTTGGATTAAAATGCAAGTTTTTCTACTTAATGGAATTTTCTAACACATTCAAACGCACCTTTACTACTCATGCTACGATTACAAGCGATTATGAATAGCCATGCAAACAGAATGATGAAAAAATTTTGTGCTGTAGCACATGCAACAAAATCTGGTGAAGAAAACATGAGAACGGGCTTTTTGTCAATGTTCTGTTGTCTCTGGTGTGGTTGGAAGTGTATTTTGCAGTTTGCGAATCTCAACAATGTAATTTGGGTGTTGCTGGTTATTTATTGTGGTAAATGAGCGAAATGAGGTAGTTAGAGGAATGGTAGGGGAAGAAATATGCATAAGAAAAGCAGAAATGAGGTGAGTTGATAATAGATTAGTACTTTTTGACGAAAAATTTGAGAGGTACTGTACAGTTTTGAAAAATATCATTCATTGTTCTTCATGAGTTGTCCAATATCCATTACTTAAAATACTTCATTGTATTGAGTTGGAAAAGGGAATGGTTAATTCATGCAGATGAAGAAATCAGTTGAATAGTACAAATGTGGCTGTCAGTTTGATCATTTTAGCGAAACCACAACAATTTTTGCGTGGTTTCCGATTTAAAATACATTTAGATTTACAAATCGCTAAAATGTCGGAGCAACAAGCCCATTCACAACAAGCAGCTACGCTAAAACGAGGTGTGGTAAAGCAAGTGCTTTGTGGTGATGCTGTAGTTCTACAGGTTTCTATTTTTCCTTTTTTTCATCTTCGCTGCTTTTCAAGTTCTACTTATCATTTTTGTAATGTAATCTAATCAATCGACTTGCATCAGTATGTAAGGTAACTGAGTTGTTTCTCATGTAAACTTATTTTCCTAATATACATTAAAATGCAGAGTAATTTATGACTTTTTTTTCATTTTTATTGGTTACGAATGTTTTATAAAATATAACAAAGCGAGATCCATGAGCATGCTTGTAGTAAGAAGCATGTTTCAGCATATGAATAACAAGGCCAATATCGTCTGATGAGTAATTTGTAGGGACCACCAATTAATGGGCCTCCAAAAGAAATGACAGTATACTTGAGTAATGTAGTCGCACCTCGATTGGGTAAAAGACCAACAGACAGTGAACCGGGAAAAGAAGATGAGGTCAGTCAAAGATTTTAAGGATTTAAATTTGCTACTATAGTTCGTTAATTTTACTTTGTTGATTAGTTGTCGTTTATTATCGGCATTTACTATGTTTAGTTTTTTTTATGAATTAGAAAGTCAATTTCTATCGTATACATTGCACACTTTGAATCCGAAATCCAAAGTCTTTAATAAGGAAAGATTATGCATTCCAAATGTGATGTATAGATTTGAAGAAATGGTAATAGCTCAATTATTTCGATGAAATCTTATGTAATTCAGCCATTTGCATGGGAATCGCGAGAGTTTCTGCGTAAAAAGCTCGTCGGGCAAAACGTCGTATTTCGATGTGATTACACAACTACTTCAGGACGTGAACATGGCCGGATATATCTTGGTGGGACAAGTAAGTTTTCCTTCAGGATTGCAAGAGATGATTTGTTTTGTTCTCTAACTTATCAATTTCTTTGAGTAATAAATTTCATAGTGTGCTCATATTGAACAGAAATATAAGAAGCTATTTTTTTAAAATCTAAGTCCAGTATTTCTGCAAAACATTGTTTCTTTTGCAGATCTTGAAAATGCAGAAAATATAGTAGAGACTTGTGTATCTGAAGGCTGGGTTGAAGTAAGGCCAGGACGGTTCACTGAGTCAGTTTTATTTTTTGTAATTAATGGCTAATTTAAATTCCTTTTACAACAATTTTTTTTAGTCATCAAAGTTAATAATTTTACTTGTTTGATGTAGCTAAGATCTCACTATTGTTTATCGAATTTGAGTATATTGTTACCCAGGATTTTTCAGTACTTACACAAATAGTTTATTAACGTTGCAATCACATGCAGAAGCTGCAAAGAAAGGAAAGTGGGCAGCAGAGGAAGGAAATTCTCACCAACATGTAGGAAATGAAATTATTTTTTTAATATATGTTTTGTGATTTGGTCAGTATCTGGTAAATTACTTATGCCAGCTATCTTTTTTCACGTGTCTTATTTTGGATTCCGTCACATTTTACGTGGTTTTAGTCTAATGTAAATCTAATACTCTTCTTAACCCAATTAGGAATAGGAATTACTTTGTTAGACATTTTCAAAGAATTTTTTCTGTATCAGGTGCGACATGTGAAATGGACTGTAGAAAATCAGCGAGCATTAGTCGATTTATTCAAGCAACGGAGAATAAAAGCTATTATTGAGCAAGTGCGAGATGGTTCAACGATCCGTGCCTTTCTGTTGCCTGATTTCTACTATATTACGCTCATGATTTCTGGAATTAAAGTCAGTTAACTTCACTTGAACGAGGCATGTAGTCAGAAGTTAATGAATATGACTATGAATTTCTCTTTTGTACTCTTTTTTTTTCAATAAATTTCACATCTGTGAGATCTTTTGCATTAATTAATTATTTCCAAATAATAAGAAGCTAGTAAGTTTGTAATGAGGTTTAGTTCTGTATTCCTCTAAAATAATCTCTCGAATCTGATCGTCTTTGTGGGTCAAATTTGTCAAGTTATTGCATTTATATTTCAATCGCTACTATTGGGAATCTAAATTTTTGTCAAATGTTGCTAACGCCAATTGATATTCATTCAATAATTATGTAGTGTCTAATGTAACAGGCACCAGCAATGCGGTCTGGAACAGATGGTCGTGCTGAAGAATTTGCTGAAGAGGCCCGTTATTTTGTGGAATGTCGTTTACTTCAAAGAGAAGTTGAGATCGTTTTGGAAAGTATTTCAAATCAAAATTTTGTTGGATCGGTAATTCATCCTAAAGGGAATATTGCTGAACTGTTGCTAAAAGAGGGCTTTGCGAAATGCGTAGATTGGTCGATTACTTTGGCTACATCGGGGCCTGAAGTGTTGCGTGCCGCAGAAAGGTATGTAGTGTGTTTAGTTATTTTATTGATAAATGATATATAGGTTTTATGATCTGTTATCTAAATTTATTATTTACTGGTAAAGTGATAATTAGGATGAATTTTACACTAATGCAGCAACTAAATCTGGTAGTTCATAGTACGTGACAGCAGATTAACCAAATAATATCGGCTTTGTGCATCTAAGTCTACTCCAAACATTTTTTAATGCAGTATAATTGTTTTATTTTATGATTGTTTTCAAAAGTAGGAAATTTTCTTGATAGACAAACACCAATCGTTGTATTCCTATTCAAATTGTATTCGTGTCAAGTTTCTATTTTTTAGAGTAGCGAAAGAAAAAAGACTTCGTTTATGGCGTTCATATCAGCCCTCTAATCAGTTAAATGTTGATAAAAGAACTTTCACAGCAAAAGTGATTGAAGTTGTAATGGCTGATGCGCTTATAGTACAAAAGGAAAATGAAAACGAAATCAAAATCTGGCTCTCCTCTGTAAGACCACCCAGGTAATCAATTTTAAAAATTTCTTGACCTAGCAGAATTGTAATTTATAAGCATCGGAATATGGTTATAATTTTATTTTAGAATGTTGTTTTTTCATGCTTTTGCAAAACTCTAACTCTCTTGACATCGCATTTTGAGGGACGGAAGTAGAGACTATGAAAACAAAGTGGGTCGTCAGTTTCGACCATTGTATGACATTCCTTATATGTTTGAAGCCCGGGAGTTTTTGCGGAAGCGGTTAGTAGGCAGGAAAGTTCAGGTTCATTTTTTTTGTAGGGCATTAATTATTTTTTGCTCATCTTATTTAATTAAAAGAAAATGGTTACTAGTTCACGTTTTTTCAGTAGTTACTGGGAAACTTGAATTCATTATTCCGGAAATTATTTCAATTCAACATGTAATTGTGGTATTTTCTTGCTTTCACCAAGTTGCGAAATAACTTTGCAGATTACGATTGACTATATTCAAGTGAAAACTGAGCAGTTTCCAGAAAAAATTTGTTGTACTGTAATGTTAGGGGGATTGAACGTCGGTGAAGCTCTTGTTTCAAAGGGCTTGGCTAAAGTTGTACGATATAGAAGTGATGATGACAATCGGTACGATATGAAAATCACTAATATTTCATCAATGGAGATTTGTCTATGTACAATTAATTGCATGAAAAGTAATTAATTCCCTCAATTTTCAGGTCATCACAGTATGATGCTTTATTAGCCGCCGAGGCAAAAGCAGAAAAAAGTAAAAAGGGTCTCTTTGCTGATAGAGAGTTGGGAGATAAAGGTTCAGTAGTGAGGGTTCAAGAATTGCAATCGGTTCGTTTATGATTGTTCTTATAAATCGAATTAATTCTTTTAAATTTGTTGTGTTCGAGTGAATGTTGTGCACTTAGCTGGAACGAGGCCATTTAGTGAATTCGTGTGCGATGTAACGATTGTGAACTTTTGTTCTTCTCCTCTCTCTCAATTATTTATATATCTATTTATATCAGCTATTTGGTTGAGTTGTCGAGCTGTTGGACTGTATCATAAAGCAGGAAATGGAGAGTGGACGGAAAAAAAACGAATCTGGGATCATAATAGAAAACAGATAAAGGATGGATGAGGTTATAGAAAGAAACTCCGCGAAGGATAAGGGAAAGTAGTCCATCAGTGTATAGGAACCAGCAAAACTGAGTGCGGAACATGTGCAGGGAGAGTGTATCATCGTACGGCAAAACTAATAACGAGAAAAAGAAGATGAATCTCTCAGCTGTTCATAATAATTATTATATAATGCTTCTGTTTTTCTTGATTGAGCTCAAAGTTTGTTGTATTCATTTTGCTATTTCTAATGCATGCTCTTTTTCCATGAACAATGGTTGTTACAGGATGCGCAGCGGTCGAAGCAATTTCTGCCTTATTTGCAAAGATCTGGTCGTTCAGAGGCAATTGTAGAATTTATTGCTTCTGGTAGTCGGGTTCGTCTATATGTGCCTAAGGAAACGTGCCTTATAACATTTTTATTTTCTGGTATTGATTGTCCCCGTGGTGCTCGTATCGGTCAAGGTGGAAAAGTTATTGGTGAAAATGAACCGTTCGCTCAAGAAGCTTTCAGATTCACGCGTTCAAAAATTATACAACGTGAGGTGAGCAGCTTGTGGTCTTTCAAGCTAATATCTATTGATTATTAAAGTAATCTGCCTGTAGCAAACTTTCAGGTAGAGATAGAAGTTGAGAATATGGATAAATCAGGAAGTTTCATTGGATACATGTTTATACATACCGAACAGGGTGTTTGTAACATGAGTGTAGCACTTGTGGAACATGGCCTGGCGAGTGTGCATTTCACTGCTGAAAAAGGTGCATATTACTCTCAGCTTTGCGCAGCAGAAGAAAGAGCTAAAAAGGTTTTAATTTTCTGTAGTCTAGAAATTTCACGTACTCCATTTCGTTACTGTTAGTATTTATACAGAAACATAGTCATGAGATTATGAAGTAACATCGTTTACCTTATTTTTAACGCGTTGATTCTAACAGAATTGTTTGGAAAAATGGAATATTTTTCAAGAACATTTAGGATGTATGAAATGATGATGATTTTGGAATCATTATTATTTTGTTCACTGAAATTTTTTGAATGCTTTGTGTCTTCAAAAACATAATTCTACTTAGCGAATGTTTAGAGGAGTTTATATTGACGAGTTTTTGAATTTCAGGCAAAACTGGGTATCTGGGCTAAGTGGATTGAAGAAGATGCAATCATGCAAGCGGAACTAGCATCAGCTGTTGAAAAGGAAGACCGTGTTATTAATTATCGGAAAGTAGTTGTCACTGATGTACAAAAGGGGAATTTTAAGTTTGCTGCTCAGGCGGTCGATGATGGTAAGTAAAGTTTTCTAGATATGACATTCAAGAGCGATAGGATTTCGTGGAGGAAATGGCTCCATTTATCTATTTTTCCACTTTGTTGTTATCTCATAAATTTCTGTGGAGTGATTTTTGTATCATTGAGTTCTAGTTGGTGTTCTAAGGTTTGAATATTAATCGACAATTAAGAGTAGAAGAATTCTAGGTCAGAAGTTAGAACAAATGATGAAAGATTTGCGTGAGGAGTTGAAGAACAAACAGCCAATTATCGGTGCATACACTCCTCGTCGTGGAGATTTATGTATTGCTCGGTTTTCGGTTGACAATTTGTGGTATCGGGCACGTGTAGAAGGAATAAAGGGGAAGAAAGTCCAGGTTTTATACGTCGATTTCGGAAATGTAATTTTTATGGAATTATATGTTTGAAAGCTTAAAAAAGATTAATGCAATTGAAATTTTGTTTACTCATAATCAGGCTATCTTTTTTCTCCATCTTACTCAGTAAAGAAAGTAAAACTGAAAGAAACGGCAATTTATTTACTGCATATATAACAGTTAGTACATATTTAACTACTATTTTCAGTTGATTCACTATTTATATTTATTAGCAGTTTGTCAGCTATTTGCTTTTGCTCGGATTCTTATCCAAATTAAATTTGATTGAATTGGTTCACTTCTTTGCATACTCAGAACGTATTCCATAGAATTTTTTTTTTGAACTTTTAATTAGTTTTACTCATGATATTTGACATATCTTCACTATTATAGAGAGAAGTTGTCGATCTAACTTCGTTGGCTACTTTACCAGTCGGTTTTGCTATGCAGCCGCCTGGTGCACGTGAATATCAAATAGCTTTTTTGCAAATGCCTAATGATCCGGATTATGTCACTTATACAGACACTGCATTCAACCGTGTTCTCTCCTCGGTGCCATTCTTTTATATCAACGTTGAGTATCGGAATGCCGGTGTGGATTGTGTGACGATGGTTATGGAAACATCTGAGGGTTCCCGCACTGACATTGCCAAGATGCTTGTTGTTGAGGGATATGCCCTTGTGGATCTAAGACAAGAGAAACGATTTGCTGCATTAGTAAGACTTACCGTATCAAAATACAAATATTTATTTTTATTACTAAACTTACTTATAGATGGCCGAATATCAAGAAGCAGAGAAGATAGCTCGTCGCGAACATCGCAATATTTGGGAGTATGGAGATTTCACTGGCAATGAATTGTGAAACTGAAGTCTATATGAGTTAAAAGAAGGAATTTAACGATATTGTTTCATTCTTATTTGATAGAGTCTTGTTGTGACTAATAGCATCGGAATTTGGCGTATTTTGTTTTATCATCGTTATGACCGCGGTTAATCACTTTTCACTTTTTAAATATTTGTTATTACTATTCGAACATATCTCTTGTATGCAAGAGTATAAACCTTAGTATTAAGCTTTCTTATGGAAGCATCAGCATTTCATTTGATAATAATTGCAATTTATATCCTGCTCTTGTTTTCTTGTGCACAGGACTTAACGTTAGGATTTAATTCGCAGGATCACTAAACTTTTTCAATTTCATCTAAAATTTTGATTTCAGTAACTTATAAAGTTTTATATTGTTATTTTATTTATAACTATGTTATCATTATTACGTATTATTATTCATTGTTATTATTATAATATTATCAGAAAAAAAAATGGATAGCAAACTATAATCACCAACGGTAAGCCTTTTTTCTGGTAATGATCGATTTTTAGGTCGGTTTTGAAATGAAAATGACTTACTGGTCTTTTATAGTGAAATTTTTTTCTGTGAGGCGATTCATTATAATAGTTGCGCCTGTTTTTATTTGTATTTGGTTTGAGAATAAAAAGATGGGGATACATTTGCAAATTTCTTGCTTTTGTCTTGTCATCAGCATGCTTCAGTATTTGTTGCCACCATTGTCTTTCCGAACCTCTGACTTCACTTCATTTCTCCGTATATTGTTCTACCAGTTTTTTATTTCTCTGTAAACTTTTTAGTGCTAACTGCACAGTTGAAAGCGTGAAGTCATTGCCTTCGCTTCATGGTTACTTTTTTTCTCTCTGTGGGAGTCGATTTAGTGTAGGAATAAATCAATGGTCGTGTTCCATTTTTCGGTCTTGAAATTTCGTACTGAGTTTAGAAGCTTTAATAACATATTAGTGATAAAAATTACCTTGACATTATGGTGTGTCTCCCTACCAGCAAATTGTTTACATCATTTATGGTTTGGTGAGATGTTTGAGATGTCGCGTATGTTATGCATACACCGAGAAGGGTAGCTAATTAACGTTGAACTATATTTCCAGAATAGGCTTAATTTGAATAATGGGATCAGGACATCGCGCTGGGCCTTTGAAGCAATCTAACAAGAAACATAAGGGTGGTCGGCATCGCAGTAAGGGTTTTTTGAATAAAATCTCGAAAGGTCTGTTTCATCTGGACTACTTGAAAGAGCTTAGGATGTATTCATAAATTCGTTAATCGATTTTCAGGCCGAAATTTTAATTCTTGTAAATATATGCGTTATAAGGTTTTTAAGTGGAGAAGTTCTTGATGGAATATGTTGTCTAATCTTAGCTCATGAAGTCATGAAAGCAGCAAGTAAGAAAAGCTGTGCAGCATCAAAGATTGATGGATTTCCAGGAAAGAGCGGCGAAAATGCAACAAGTCACAAATGTCGTTTTGCCGTCGGAAAAAATGCTCGACGTCATCGAACGCAGCAGTTGCGCATGAAGAAGCGTAATGCGTCTGAAAGCAATCAGATGACTGAACCTTATTGGGAACAACCTCCCATCTTTGTTGTATGTTTTTTGATTCGCATTTCTTACTACTTTTTGCGTAACATGTATTTATTTTTAATATTAAAACTTTAAAAAAATTGATAGTTTAGTTCTTTATTTGTTGCACGAATGAATAGATATTTGCTTTAAAAGAAAGTAATTTATAAGTAAGATATATCATCGATCAGTCGTGCTTGTTGAATAATTGTGTTTGTTTTTGTTTGTGTGAATAGGTTTTTGAAACTTTCCTAAAGTATTTCATAAAATTTTCTGTATACCGACTGAATTAACCGAATCAACTGTTGTTTTTTAATTTATTTGCATCATTTCTGATTTTACTTATTAAAACTTTTTATTCTGTATTCTAGATGGTTTTGTCGTTTGACAAGAACTACTTACCTCATGAATTCTTGGGTCTGATGTGTTCTTGTGATGAATCTGCTCAGGTGCATCCTACTTATGGATGTGGAATGTGCCACGTTTTGTAAGTTTATCATGATTTCTTGAAAGGAAAACTTCATGTTCCTTGTCATTCAGTTGGTTTCAATTTTTATCCGTTTTCTTTTTCAAATTAAAGATAGTTTAGCCAACACTTAATAGAATTTGTTACGTTGGTATCATAACAGCAAGTATCAGTAAGAACACAAGAAAGATGATAGTTTAAGAGATTTTCTTATTTTTTTGCTGTTTATATTCATCCAGAAATTTAATTAATTATGACTTAAAATTTTTTTAAATTCAATCAGTATTCCCTTTTCTTTCTCAGTTTGTGCTTTATTTCATATATTTCTTTATAGGATAAAAAAACTTAAAAGTCACTACGTTTTTACCGCACCTCTTCTTTTTTGCACTGATGTTGTGCTTAATTATTTAAAAATTGCTGATGTTGTTGTATTTATCTGGCCATCTAATTGTGAAATTACAACGGAAAACGATATTTTAATCAGTACTTTATTGTCTTATGGCTTGCCAACGACAATGCATTTTGTTCCAAAACTCGGTGCAGTTACGATCCCTAAACAGAAAGAGAATATAAGGAAAAATGTGTCGAAAATGATCGCTAACTGGTATTTTTATCTCTTCGTAAATCACTTATTTACTATTCGCTAATAAAAGCTGTAGAAAAGGGTTATTCGATTCAAGTAGTCACATATATTTTCTCTATTTTATCACATTATGGACTGAGAACATGAACGACAGTAAAAATTAAACTTATTATTCGATTTCAGTATTTAATATTTTGACTCTGTTAGTGGTTGTATCGAATATGAAAATATTGCAATAATTATGTATTATTTCAAGAATCTCTCTGTTAAACCAGTTACTTTAGGAGTTTTGGCGATGAAAAACTTATGGAATGCGATCGTACAAGTGATGGTTTACGTACGCTGCGTTTAATTAGTGCTGTTAAAAAAAAGCCGTCACCCATGCAGAAAATGCGGCCATTTTTGGTTGCTGAAAGTATTAGTGAAACTGAAATCGAGGTACATTTTTTATCCTTTTGAGTGTGCCTTCAAGCCATATTTAAAAGCTATTTGTAGTCCAGCAAAGTTATTTTAAATACGAATTGAGGTGTCAGAAGAGTAAATTTTCAAAAAGCTGAACATTATATCAGGATTATATAGTAATGTTTAAATGATGAATTGATTTATGAGAAAATACATATAATATTAAAAATTGTGGAAATTAATTTATAATTTCGTCTCAGAAGTGTGAAATATCTTTAAATTGTTTTTCAAAAAATAATTTGTCAGCATTCATCAACTTAAGCGATTGCAGGGAGATTTCTGTACACTAAAAGTTACCGGTTATTTGAAGGGGCAGTCATTAAATGTTAACAGTCTTATCCATGTTCCGTGTCTTGGGGATTTTCAGATGAATAAGATTGTCATTGAAGATGATCTCTTGCTTCCCAACAAGGTTTTTTGAGTATCATTTTCTATGAATAGTGCCCAAAATTTTTTAAATTAAAAGAAAAGTCTTTTAACTGTGTAAGAGGAGCGCTCTTTCTAATTATCGTGCAAATTAGAAAATAATACTGATGGTGAAAAAATGTTTCTTTTTTGATCACCTTTAATTGCAGCCTCGACATGGTAAGAGAGTTGCAGGAACAACATTTTATCCTAATGCAGATTTGCAAACGTCACTGGAATCTGAAACAGTTTTAGATCCTATGGATGCGGAGCAAACGTGGCCAGTTGAGGAAGAAATTCCTAAAGAAGCGTGTTAGTAAGATTTGGTTTTGAAATATTTCTCGAGATCATTGTTATTTTTGTGTTTTCAAATATTCTTGGATCCTGTAATTTAAAATATATTTCATTACTTTCAGAAGTGTTGGATAATTATCAAAATTTTTAGTTAAAACGGCAAAGGTAATCAAAAAAGTGCCTGTTGGCACATCGACATATCAAGCTGAATGGATCATTGATGAAGATGAAGAAGGAACAGATGGCATGGTTAATATTTTTTAGCTAAAGTTATCTTACCTCTGGAAACGGTGGATGGAGTTGTAGAACAGATATAGATTCTTAATATATCTGAAGTGAAATTTTGACCTGGCTCCTCTTTTTGTCATATTTGGCTAGAATATGATGAATGAAAATGCTGTCTTGGCTACATTGTGTGATTGACCAGTAAGATTTTAATTATTCTCAGGAAATAGATGATATTGTTCGTAACATCGAAGAAATAGGTACGAAACATCAAGATTCAGAAAGCGAAAACGAGCTTGAAACAGTTAGTTTTTGTGGTGCCATTATCTTTCCTGATATCACAAATAGTTGTGTTTTACGTCATATGATATGGTTCTTCAGTATATTTATAATTTATCATGATTATGCAGAAAAGTGACACGCATGATCGAGAAGATTTAATGGAAATAGGAGATGAGGAAATCGATGCTGAAGAAGTGGAGAAATATCGCAAAGCCCGTGAAAATGAACAGTTTCCTGACGAGATAGATACACCTATGGATGTACAAGCTAGAATCCGTTTTCAGAGGTACCGTGCTTTGAAAAGCTTCAGGTCAGTTCAAAATTTAGTCTTACTTTTTTTTAAAACTTTTTTTGTGGCATTGAGGGATTATAGTGAAGCATATCATGTCAAATTTCAGGGCATCACCTTGGGATCCGCTTGAAAACCTCCCCAGCTCATACTCTAGAATTTTCAAGTTTTCTGACTACCGCAAATCTAAGAAAATTGCGTTATCTGCGGTTGCGACTGAAGCAGAATGCAGTGCTCCTAAGGGCGCATTTCTCTCACTTTATATTTCTAAAGTACCAGTGAACTCCATAAGTACATTTTTCAAATACTTGTAATCAAATTGACTTTTAAAAAGAGTTGTGATCAAGTACTTGCTGTAGTGGCTTTGTTTCTGCATTGTTTTCGAAATCATTGTTATTTTAGTGTTTTAAAATATTTGTTGGTGCGTGTAATTTGAAATATGTTTGAGAACTCGAAAGGAATTAGGTTTTTAGAGACTCAATTAATTTGCCTTGAAGAAACTGAGTATTGTAGCTAGTTATCAGCAGAAAAAAATTTTTTGTTCTGTGAGTTATATGGTACAGGAAACTTTATTGGCATGATTTATTACTCATTTAAATTTAATCAGTTTTATTCTGATAAGGCACCAGAAAAAAGTTTCTGTTTCTAGTGGAGTTTCATAAAGTTTCTACAATTTTTAGATGATTGGCCGACCGACACTCCATTAGTAGTTTATGGATTGCTGGCTCATGAGCATAAAATGTCAGTTCTAAATATGGTTTTGAAGAAACACCCATCCTGTACTGTACCAATACCAAACAAGCAAAAGTTGGTGTTTCATGTGGGTTATCGATATTTTGAAGCTGAGCCAGTTTTTTCACAAAACACAAACGGTGATAAGGCCAAGGTTGTTGCTTTTATATAGACGAATGACTCGTTAGTATTTTTTCATTTACTTACGCACATCATATGTATTTGCTGAAATCCGTTTTTTGGTGTAATGTCTATTTTCATAATTTGAATTTGTTGTAAGAGTTAGCTGGAACTTAAGTTTTTATTGTCTCAAATACATTATATAGTCATTTGATTTTGGTTTCTTAGATGGAACGATTCATGCCGGAAAATCGTTATTTTGTTGCCTCAGTATTTGCACCAATAATCTTTTTACCGGCACCTGTCCTTGTCTATCGGATTGATTCCCGGGGTAACCATCATCTTGTGGCAACGGGTAGTGTGTTGGACTGTAATCCCGATCGAGTCATTTTAAAGCGGGTCGTTCTTTCTGGGCATCCATTCAAAATCAACCGTAGGAATGTTGTGGTGCGCTACATGTTTTTTAACCGCGGTAGGCTTTATTCTGTCATGTTTTATCGTTAGAAAAAATAGAACCTATGGAAAGAATTTTATCTTCAACATAGTTTGTGATATGTTTACGTTTTCTAGTGCTAACGAATATAAAAAGAGTCTGATAATCGGAAGTGTAGACAGCATTTCTTTCTCATGTCATTATCTATGTAAAATAACCTTTTGCTCCCAAGCAACGCAAATTTTTTTTTCATTAAATCTCGTGGAAAAGTTATTTGAAAAATCATTAACATTTAATAGCTGAAAATGTCAAAGTTCCTTTCAGACGATATTGAATGGTTCAAACCAGTAGAGCTCTATACACAGCATGGTCGGAGAGGACATATTAAGGAGGCTTTAGGTAAATTATTCTCTAAAATGAGCCTTGAGAGCTGAAGCATTTTTTTTGCTGCAGGGATTGGATTATATGTATGTATATTTTTAGTTGTCTTAATAGGTGGAAAATACTGCTGATTGATTTAAAAAGCTTTTTGTGGTTTAAGCTTTACATCAATAAATTTGTGTTTGATAACTTCAAATACTGGTTTTTTGAGTCACTAGCCTGGTCATTGAAAGCTGTTGAAAGTTGATTGTTTGATGTTATCTTTTATGATTTCTGTTTACATCAATATTTGATCATATATAATGAGGGATGTTCTGTCTGTTTACATCAGTATTCTGTTTTGTAAATAATCATTCCTTTCAGGAACACATGGGCACATGAAATGTGTATTTGATCAGCATTTGAATGCTATGGATACAGTAATGATGAACCTTTACAAACGAGTTTTTCCTAAATGGACGTATAGTCCTGTAACACCTCTCCATTTCACACAGAAGAAAAGAAAGTGATTTAGGATGAGTGAATATATGACTAATTTTTGACGGTTTATAGTGGTTCGAATGAGACGATGATATCGCTCAGTTTAAACTTCGGTAGCAGTTACTTGCTGTGTCTTATTTCGGCCAAAAATTATTTTATCTCTTATCATAGTATTATGAAATTATGTAAGCATATAAAGTGAGATCTAAATTTATTACAAATTTGAAGACTCATCGCACAATTATCAGCTTTGTTTTTTTTTTTCGGTTTTGATTGTTATCGTTGTTGTTTAGTGCATTTCTTCAGTTAATGAAAAAAATGTGACTTTTATAACTGACTGCTTCAGTATTAAACAGTATTCCAAAATATTTAGCATTTCTCAATTATGTATATCACAGCTTTATATCTTGGAATTTACTCATTCAAGTCTGCGTACAGATAGTGCAAGTTCGTCGGCCTACAAATGTTCGTCGTTTCGACAAGTTCGTCGACATACAAAAGGTTTTGTATCTTGAGGCCTGTTATCATACTGCGTTTTTTCCCGGTCGTTGTGAGCATATTGTGGTTCTGCAACCATGTGCATAGTTTTCTTTATTTCGTTGCCGAGCTGAAATAGGTTGTAGATTCCACGGGAATTAGTTTTGGAATTATAAAAGTAAGAAGTATTGATATAACAGACGGGGTGCTAGAGTCTGCATAAGTATAGTCGAGAGTTCGACCGCTCTTACTTAGGGGTTTGAGTTGGGGTGAGGTGTACGCTAACTTCATTTTTTGAGAATCTTGACAAAGATTTTTTCCCAGTTACTAAGGTTTGGAATCTTGACACGTTCTGAATCATACTACAATGGATGAACCGAAGAATGGTGAGTATTTCATTTCTTAGTACAAAGGAGTCAGTTTCTTCCAGAATTCACAGTTGGGTTGGATTGTCTTATGTTTTCTGCACTTTTTTTTAAAGATATTTTTAGTGTATAGACTTGAAAGGGAAAAATTGTTCTCTAGTTTTGTACCATTAATATATGTGTTTAGTCTTTCAAAAATGGTTCTCTGATAAATGGAAACTGTCTGTAATATTAGGTCAGGGAGTAACTTCGATTACTTATTGCTATAAAAGCGATTTCTCAAAAGTGCATTTGCATTTCTGAAGGTGTTAGGTATGGAAGATCTTTTCAGGTAGTGTTGGCAAAGTGGAGTTGTGTCGTTTTACATCGTTACTACATAAACTCAACGACAATGATTTATGCATTAATAAGAAACAAGAATTTGTTCAAATCCAGGTTACTAGTAATTTCAAGTAATTGTTCAGTTTTGTCTTGAAAAAATTTGTGGAATATTTGTTTTCCAATCAAAATATTTAATAGACATAGGTTTTGATACCAAAATCTATGACGATTTTGTTTTCACCTTATCTTGTGGGTTCACTCAGAATTTGAAAATATACATTACTTTTGGGCAGCAGTTCCAATAAAGTTAAAAGTTTGTTTTTTTTTTGGTAAAAAGCCATTATTTGTTAAAATTTTTAATAAACAATGAAGCAAAGTAATACAGGAAATGTTAAACTATACATTAGCTTTATCGAATCCATTTCCTTGATTTACCTTTGATGCCTTTGGTACTTGGAACCAAGGCAAATTCTTTACCTGAAATAGTAAATTGCGATCAATATTATTGTTGTTTACGAATTATGATGTATTTCAGGCTTATTGTAATTGCTTAGTCGTTAGTATCATGAACTGATAGTTTAACTTATTTGGTTAAGGTCATATTAAATAAAATTTTGTTAGTGGTAAATTAAGTCTTTTGTAAATGAATACATTGATGCAAGTAAAGAAAACTGAAGAATATCAAACTAAATTCATTATTACCACGAAACAGAAAGTGTAGCAGGTCATGCTGTGTACTATAAACCATCTTTAGATTTATCATGTGATTTTTGTTGTCTTTGACTTACGCAGTTTTGAAATCCTTTTTGAAAATAATGATAGTATTCATTTTTTAACTAAAAACAGTGTATTCCTTTTGTTTTCTCTTAACCTTAGCTCTACTTTGAGAATTTCTTCAACTCTTCTGTATTTCTTTGAAAATTTTTTTTTGAATTGACAAATGAAATATCGTCGAAACCAGTGTTCAAGGTTGAAGAAATCGTAAGCAAGAAAAAGATTAATGTTCTTAGTATTTCGTTTAACCTGGTGTATGTCCGGCCTAGCATTGAAGTCAAACGTCATCATGCTATCAATGGTATTTTGGCAGTCATAAGTTAACTGCCATCTTCGTGAGTATTGATATGCACGCGTGCGTTGTGCTTCAATGATAATTGAGTTACTACCTTCTTGTTCATTAAATGGCATTCGGTTGCTGACGATTATGTAAGCTACGACGCCAAGTGACCTAGAAGACAAAAGAAGGAGTCTTCGGAGAGTTTGGGTAACTAGGGATATCTAGTCAAGTTTTGACCTCTCTAAATTGTTATGAAACTAAAACGTGAGATGTCTTGCTACAGCTTATTGTTTTGTTTTTTTAGTGCAATAATGACCCTGCTTATTGTCTGGAATTTAATAGTTGACTTTTAGAATTCACCGAGGTTTCCCTTGTTGAAGGCAAGATTTCTAGGTGTTTGCTAATATCTCGACCGGTAGGTCGTCGATTATTCAATAGCTTAATAAATCAAAAGCTGATTTATTTTTTTGCTTTAAGGTAGTTCCAAGCCTTGAGTTGAGCTTTTTTAACCTTACCATATATCTGCCTTCATTGGTATATATTCTTTACCCAGAAGAATTTCTGGGGCTGAATATGATCGAGAGCCACAAAATGTCATTGATAGTTCACCTTCTATAGCCTAAAATAGGAATTTTAGGCTTTGATTTTTTTTCTTGAGCGGTGGGTAATAATATGAGTCAACAGACTATAGTTTTTCGTAGTTTGATATTATTCGCTACCAGAATGTTTTGGGTTTCTTTTGCAGTAACCAACTTTTTTTAGTTCAGAGCGTACCTTCCTGCAGAATCCAAAGTCTCCAATTTTTATTGTATCGTCATTGAAAAGCAGGATATTTTCCAATTTCAAATCTCGATGTGCTATATCACGCATATGCATGTGACACAACCCTGAGATGATTTGTCGCATCCATTTTTTTGCAGTGCATTCTGACTGCGCACCATATTTCTGCACGTATGTTAGCTGAAAAATCGAGGGAATTGCTAATGTTTTCGCCATTTCATCTAGAATTCTTTTCAAGATAGTGATTAAGATCAAAAAGTGTGGAGAGATTTTCAGTTACTGGTTGAAGAAACATGGTATAGTGAACTCGATATTATTGTTTGATTCCAGTGTGAAACAGTTCCTTTGTGATAAGGACTTGAAGTGTAGTGATTCTTCTAGCTTGTTTCATTTTGACATCACTAATTGTTCTGCTAAATCTATGCAATCTAGTGTCGGCTAGTTTTAATTCGTTGGTTATATTTCCAGGCATTTATCATATTGCGTTTTAATAGATAGATAGTACATGAACAGAAATAGAACTTACAAGATCACCCCTTTCGGCAAGATCCATTGGCATGTAAATTTTGCCATTGACTTCAAAGACACAGTGCAGAGCCACTAAATTTGGATGACGAAAGCGTTTCCATGACTGAATCTCACGTGGCAAGAACTTTGTTCTGTATTCCCATTTTAATTTTCGTGTATCAATTATTTTTATTGCCACCTAAAGAAAGTGTTATCTAAATCGATCCTGCAGGTTTTTAGTTGAAAATTTTTATTTTATTTTTAAATACTGCAACGTCTGAGTTTGCTGAGTAATGGTAAAATATAATTGCCAAAATTATCACCAGCCAAGCTTTTCTTTATCCCAGTTTATTTAGTGCTCTCATCATGCACTGTTATGGTAATTTTCTTTCATTTTTCAAGTATTCTGTTTCGTGTGCTTTTTACTTCCAAAGACTTTATATCAAAATGATACCTTTTGTTGAGTCTTAGTATGTATAGCTTCACATACTTTACCGTAACGTCCTGAACCAAGTTTCGCGTTATTAGTCAGGACATAGCCATATTTTGCCACTATATCTGTGCTACTTGTTTGACTTGTGTTAGCCGTATCCTGTTCAATTTTCAAATAAAGCATTAGCCTCACACAGATCTATGTTTTAAAAGTAGACAGCATTTGACTTAATTAGATATCGCTGTTAAAAGATGTTAGGGTGGTTTTACAGTAATTTGACTAGGATCTCACTGCTGGTTGATACATTGATTTGCCTTAAGCTTAATTATGAGTTTGAAATTCATGACGTCTGGGTTTACATTCTAGGAACTCAGAAGAATGTGATTGCCAGTTGAAACCTTTCTTCAGCGCTAAAAATTATATCAGACGCAAAGCCAAGACATAAGAAATTTCAATAAATGTACTGGTGATGTGGTAGAATGATCATGTTGGTAATAGTACTGTTGCTGGTTATAGAAGTATTTGGAATAGAACACTTGTCCCTGTTTTGGTAATGGCTTTTGCTCGCTCTCAGTCCTGAAGTTTTAAAAAGTACAGGAAAGAGAGTACGTCACTCAGAATGGAAATGATCTTTCGTATTTATTCCTGTGATAATCTTCCATACTCTTTACTGTTCTGAATTTCTGAAATGCAAATTTCTGATAATATCAGAAGCTTGCAATAATAACCCTACCTTGGATTTTTTGAGTTCATTTTCTTTGTTTCTCGATGTCTTTATCTTCCTTTTATTGAAAGATAAATTTCTGCGTAGCAGTGCAATGTGTATCAGAATAATTAGTCTGGAACTATTGTAGATGCAGTAAGCAAAAAATTTTATCAAGGATTGATTGTCAGAAACATGAGAAGTTGAATTTTGAACTAGACTAACTTATTATATCTACAGGTGGAACAAAACCTTGGAATTAAGAAGGTGCTAGATGGTTGATAGTAGCTACTGGCGTGTTCCCATCACTTTTTCCATGTTTTAAACGGCTAAGAAAAGAAGGAAATGGATAATACTAGTAGCGGAGGTGTCAAAACAAAATTGCATTACCGATGCTGTTTGAATCTTCTAGATCCTAATCTCAGAAGGAGAGACGTTTTTGAGTTGATTTTGTACGTCTGAATCGGTGGGTGATGTTTGCAAAAACAAAAGGTAGATTGAAGCGTAGAGTATTGGGAACAGTTACTTATTGGGTAGTTCACTGTTCCCAATCCCAGTTTTAGCGGCTGCCCCCTGATAGATGAAAAATACCCGAAGCCGTTATCGCTAGTGGAAGTCACTACCGTTTGCGCCCAACAGTGACCACAATAATGAATGCAGCCTCTCTTTGCTTGTATTTAAATGTTTTTTCGATATTGCATAATTATTAAAAGTAAGCAAATTTAGTCTCATGATTATGCAGATTTTCTAAAGGGTCCTTATCTAACATGAAAGTAAATTAACAGCTTTTTATGAGGAGATTTAAGATAATTGTGTAATCATGAGCTATAAATGTGCTTAAGCCATAAGCTATTAATGTGCTTAAGTTAAGTCCAAACATTTTATCATACGTTATTACGGTAGCGAAGAGTAATGTTTCCCATATAAATATTTTGGTGTTACTGAATATTTTTTTTCCTCTTACAGTTCGCTGCAGGACACAGTTTTTTAAGTGCGAGTTAAGTACATAAATTATGTGGTACTTCAAACTATATAAGAAATGATTGTTTCTGTCGATTTTTCACTTGTGTTTTGGAAGCTAGATTAAATTGCGTAATTTTCTACTGCATTCACATCAAAATATAATTTTAAAGAGTAATCATTATTCATACGATAGATTTTGCCTTTAAAGAATTTAAGTTATTTTAAAATTTGCATTTTCCAGAATGGTAGTTTTTATGATTCTGGACATACTGTAGCAGGAATAGCGCATAGTGGAAATTCAATTGTGGATAAATGTATAATCACGTTTTCCACACTTGTCTTGGAAGTAGATATTTTGTTCGAAAAAGCGCAAAGTACATTCTATAAGGCACTGATTGTTTATGGAGAAAATGGTAAAGGCTAAAAGAAGTCTAATCATTAAAAATGAAGAAAGTTTCAACTATCTAAGCTGTCACTTTCTTACAAAACTGATCTTTAGTTGCCAAGTAATACTGACTGTATGTGTTATTGTAATTCCAAGTAACGTCATATCTCGATAGATTTTTTAGTGATGAGTCGATTATATATTTAACGAATAAATTTAATCATTAAATGAAAAATAATTTATTATTTCGACTCACGATATCAGGTTTATTGAATTTTTGCTTTCATACGAAAGCACAATTAATGTGAACTTTCTATGGAAATTTTACTAAGCTTAGAAACTGAATGAAATCACAGAAACTGTTTTTTAAACATTTTGTTGTTATAATTAATAGTATGCTTATTTGACAGTTGATGGTTGTTTGTCAACAGAAGATGGAACAGTGAAAATGATTGCTCAATTCTTGCCACATCTTCAGGAGCTTCAAATTTTTGTGCAGCGCTGTCAAGAAGTATTCCGCAATATTATCTGTCAACTTTACGCCTTGCTGTCATCGAAGTGAATTATTATTTGTTTATTACTTATTTAATTTTTTGAAACTCTCACGAGGTTATGTAAACTGCAGGTACTTCATTCAAAATTTGTGAAAGAAAAAAAAATTGAAAATAACATTTCAATAGTTCAAAGTAATTTAACAAATTTTGATTTTATTATTTATTTTCTCATAGAATAAAGATTCAACAATTGTTTCAATTTTTTCAAAGTTTTCCAATTATAGGGACAAACTTCTGGAACAAGCACACGAAAGAAAGTTGTTGAAAATGTGGCGCTCGCTTGGATTATTATTGTCAGTTTTGATTACTCTTGATCAGATTCTTCGAAAGCAATCTACTCTACAACAACACTGGAAATCATACTACAAGTTAGTGCTGTGTGTTCTGTTCATTATGTTTGTGATGAAACGAAAAGCACTGTAAGGAATTATGGAATATGATGAAATCAAAATTTTATGAATTCAGACACTTCCGGCGCTTATTCATTTCTGTTTCTGATAGTTACATTAAAGTATAGCCTGGGTAATGTCGGCGAGAAATCTTTTTTTCAACTTGTATAGTTTTTTAGCTATATTATTTGAAAAAATAGTTAGAGACATTGCAAATCAATCTTTTTGCGATTTACAAATCTTTCATCGAAAGTGAAGTGTAGTCGAAATCTAGGCTATAACCAAAGCAACAAACAAATTTCTGTAATGCTTAAAAAATTCGAAGTTTTTGTAGAACAATGAAATTGGTGAATCGTAATCCATCACATTTTAACGCAGAATCAGAATTGTTACCTCCATTTCAACAACTTATTGATAGCATTAATAAATCAATTATTCAAGCCAATCTGTATAAGGTGAACGAGAATTTATACTTTTACTATCTAGTGTATGTAGCATAAAATTGAGAATCATGCAAACGTGACGTTAGTGGATTTATGCTTGAATAACGGAAATAAGGTTCAAGACGTTTGCATTTATTGTAAAAAATAATTAAGATTTTAAAACTATTCCGAACAAGGCATAATATTGAACTATCAACTTATAATATCGTGGCTGACAAATAAAGTTAATATTTGCTTGATCTGTTCATAAATTTCATAATTGGTAGTGCGGAGTGCAACATCATTTAAATTGCTTGAGATCTTATGTAGTCATATAGTGAATTTAACAATATGAGTTTGACAACCTTTACATCGGTCTCGTAAAAGTCGTTCAAAGAAGGAAAGTATATATGGTGTCTAGTGTTGTATATTTATTTAGTAATTATTATTGCAGATTTTCAGTTTAATCATTTCTGTATTGGTGGTATCTTTTGATTTTTGAATCACTGTTGACAAAATTGCAGTTTTTGATCATTTTGCGATAATATAATGTAGTGGAATACATGTAGAAAAGTTGTTTAGGACTGCTGCCAGCAAATTTTTGAAGAAAGTTTGCTTGATAGTGATTTGATGAATGAAAGAATGAAATGTATAACGATCGAGATGTATGAAAAATGGGATAGAATAGCTGGTATGGTATCAGTTTTGTTTTTATTTTTCATTCCACTTTGATGAATTTTATATAACATGGTTTAGTGATGCTGATACTCTGAATTTGCTGAAGATTTACTCTCTTTTATTAAAGTTTGTGTTTTTAAAGTTTCAGGATTATTTTGTTCACTTCATTGTTAAGAAAAGTAATAATTACCTTCCAAAAAAGGATGATCAGTCAGGGATTTTGACTAACATGTAACTACTGCATATTTCAGCTGATGATTTGCCGCATAAGCGCTTTTTGATGGCGATTGTTGCTCTTGCTATCTGTCATATGTTCATGTTCGGAACAGCAGACAAAAAAATGATGCGAACTATTTGGAATAGCTACAAAAAAGTCTGATTGTTTTTATTGTTATTTTTGATTGAATACTTTACAGAATTATTGACAAGCATCATTTTTTTAATTTTTCATATTACTAACAATAGTATGAAAAATTCATTCGTGATAGTAGAAATGAAAAGTAAATAGATCGAATTTTGTAATAGAAAATCATTTAAATATTCGGATTCAGTTATATAATTCAGTCATTTTTGATTAGGCGCCTAATTAAGTAGTTAAATTATTTCTTTTTAAAATCTTTATTTACTTTTAGCTCATTGACTGATTTAGCAGTATTCAAAATCGAGTTTCTAGATTAGTTTTCGTTATATTTTCAAAACTGGTCTCAAAATCAGTATTTGATTGTAAAAAAAAGTTTAAAAATAGAATGTTTTTAGTCAAGTATCATAAGTACTCTACAGTATACAGCGTTATTTCAAAACTGTTTAAGCTTCCCGTCTTTCATATTTTTGGACATGTTGTTTGGTCTCCGTGCGAATTCATTCTGGAAAACTTAATACAAGCAGATCGCGTGATTGATCACAAAATGGTGTTAGCTATGAAAGCTGCAAAGAAAGCGCAATTTTTACAAAACATGGAGGTTCTGCCGAAGGAAGCTTCAGTTTTAGCTAATACTGTGAGTTGCTAACTTTGCAAAATGCGAATTATTACTGAATTAAAAATGAAATTTGGAATGTTATCAGTGACATCGAAACATTAAAAACTCTAATGCTTTAGCAAGAACATGATTTGAATAACTTAACGTAATAACGAAATGCTCCTAATCTTGAAAATAGTTTTTAATTACATCAGTTGAATTGAAGAAAATTTTCTTTTTGGGTTTTTCTACAAATTCCAGCGCAGAGTATCAGTTTTGTTGAGGCTTATTAATTCGAGAAGTTTTCATGCATATTCGACCCTATGAACAATAATTAATAGAATCCACAGGAAAAGGTGGGTTAGGTCGTGAAATATTTAGTCAAATATAATTCTTAAATCACTCTGCTTCTTGTTACAGCTCGATGAGTGGAAATACCGTATGAATGAAGAATTAAAGCAGAGAACAGAACAGATGTCGAGTGATCGCATATTTCAACGAATTTCACTGTTTTTGAAAGTAACATTTGTGACTTGTAAATACAGTAATTTTTTCAATATTTATCTCATGACATTTTCTGCGCACTTATTGGCATAATTTCATTGGTGTATTTTTATTAATTTTACTTGTTGTAACTAAAGGAAAAATTTTGCCCGAAATGTTGGGAAGCGGATGATAATATTATTGTTTTCCAGGGTATCCGTTTTGCTGATTTGGCTTGTCGTCTCTTAAAAACATTGATGAGTTGTTTATTGGAAGAGCAGAAAGCAATATCACGTAGCTCTCTCTCAGCTGCTTTCCGTATGGTTGAAATGATCAAGGTTTAAAGTTTCACCTACTCAGACCAATTGTTATGCAACATTGTTCTACGATTGAAACAATTTTATCTTTGTGCTAGTATCACTGCAAAAAAATTTTTGTCTTAGTAACTTACGACGGTTTATTTCGTTGTATGTCATTATGACGATGAATTTTAACTGCTAAATTGAATGCAGGAGCGGAACAATGTTCGTTTGGTCGATTTTGTAAGGAGGCAAAAAGTAATATGAAATTTGTAATGAAAATCTTTTTAGACTTTTGTCAAAATCAATTTTCTACTTCGTAAATGTCCCTTCCAGCATCTAACCACTATTTTTTTCATCTCAAATCAAAAATTGATAACTCATTCACTTATATAGAGGAACTGACTTATAAAAAGTGAAACATAAGATCATTGTGGATATGTTGATCTTATTACTTTTTAGATTGTCTTCATACATTTTCTTTGTTTATATGATCTTTTTTTTTGATTACAGGCAGTGGAGAGATTATTCAAAAAATGGTGGTATGATGTGTTGGAAAGTTGTCAGGAAGCGATACAATACACTAATGCTGAACTTCTGACTATAATCAACACAGCTAGAGAAACAATACGTAAGGAATCTGTGCTTTCTTATCGCACCATTGATACACTTTCGGCCTTAGCAGTCTCTGAGAGTGCTCTTTCAGGTGCAGGTAAAGGAGTTTTTGCTCTATTTTTCATATGAATTTCATTTCAACTGTAATAGGCATATAAAAAAGAATTTCAGCTTAATTTTATTACTTGATATTTCATTAACTGATGATGAATTGTTGTAAAAGTTTGCTATTGTACGTTTGTATATGCTAGTTTTCAAATAATATAATATTTCAGTGACGCGAGCAAATTTAATTGTTGCGAGTGTAGCGTTAGATATGGCATGTTATGCAGTAAGAATTTTTTCCTTATTTCATATCAACAGTCGTTGTGTTATATTATATAGAAGATATGCTGACATTTATTGTTTTGTCCCCAAATGCTGTAAAATGAGTAATAGTTGCTAATTATTATTATTATTTTTTGGTTCGATATTGCATGGTTTTTTGTGAAGGAATCGATTGTGTATTACTTTTTTTAATAACTTTTGTTTCAGAAAATATTTCGTGGAAGTGATGCAGAAAGAATAGATGAACTGCTTTCACGTTTAGAAACTCTCTCAGTGCTGGGAAATATCATTTCTCGCATATGCAATTGTTCATTTCTGTTTTGGCATCGGTCGTTCATTGCAACATATTTTGATGCGATTATTAGTGATGGTTTTTGTCGACCAGAGGTTCATTTTCTTTGCCACAGTTTTGCGTAGTATATAAAATAGCGTTATATTTGCAAGTTTTGAAGTGATAATTACACAGACTGTGTATTAACTGCATTACTCCATTTACTTTTTCAACTCCTATTTAAGTGTTCTTTTCATTTGAGAAATATTCCGTTATTAGTTGCAGTTTTCTTCTCTTCTCGTGATAAAATTTTACTTTTCTTTCAAAAGCTTTTCTTCGATGCCGTCAATGATATTGAAACAGTACTAGAGTGGGACGAAAAAAATATGGATACAGGAGTCAAAAAATCAATACTAGATGAATTGTATAAAATATTTGAGGAGGTATGATATTCATTTAAAATTTTCTGCTTTTAATGTCGGTATTCCAATTCATAAGTACTGAAAATTGTTACAAATTACATTTCATGCATCACTTCTCATGTAATGCATAGTGTTTTAGTGTGATCCATATATCTCTATTCATTTCTACCATTTCAGAGAGAATAAAATTTTCCAAAGTCTGTTTTAGTTGTATTTAAAAAATTTGTGTGAGGCGATCGAAACGGATTTGCGTTTAACTGTTCATTCACATCTTCAACTGGATGATCGTACACCAAAAGATCCAATGCAAGATACTGACTTGCGTTTAGTAAACTTACTTGAAATGCCTACATTACATTTATTCGATCGACTTATTGATGTAAAACGTAAGTATATTTTCTGAGCAAGATAACGAAAGAACAAGTAGAATCATTGCTGCTACCGATAACATTAGGATATGCACTTAACACTGTTTTGCATTATATACAAAAAGAACTGATTTGAATGTTTTGATACTTCCGATTAGCATATAAAGATTATTGCTACAAATTTAACTTCGGCTGAAATCTTTGAAATAAAAGCTATCTGAAAGGAGATTAAGACATGATTTTCTGATAAAGACCTTTTCTTGATTTCACTAGCATGTTCTCGTTTGACTTACCGATTAACTTGGAAATTTTCAAGAAAATCGGTTATCACGGATTTTCACACTCTTAAAACACTTATTGATGCTTGTGTTACGGAAGATTAGCCATAAACTTATAAATTCAAATTATTGTATGTCTCAATTAATTAGGTGGTGTGAATACTATTAATTATACTGGCAGGATCAAGCAGTTTCATAAAAAAAATATTTGTGATTTTTCAGTCAACCCAAGTTTTTTAGAATATGTTGAGAGATACTTGGAACGCATATTTTACAATTTGACATCTGTCGCTCTGCATGATTCTCATACTTACATGGAAATGAGTCTTTTGGCTAAGCAAAAATATGGTCTGATTTTATGTGAAAGTCATCTGCCGTTTCAAAAGCTGAATCAAGGCCCAGATGTCCTTTATGTTGCTCGAAACATTGATTCGTTTGTAGAATCCTACAATTATAATTTGAACGAGCAAGTATGTAGCTTTTGCAATCATCAAAAGAAATCGATGCTATCACATTTTCCTTGCATGCAGTTCAATATTAAATAAAGACTATTTAGTTACATGAGTAATTTTCTTACTTCATGAGTAGTGATTCGACAACATATTTATTTTCGTGAAAAAATTGATTAAACCTGAGACTTATAAGTCTGGTAAAGCCTGTACTAATGTAACCAAATACTGACTGATATGAAGATTATGATTATTTTTTATTATCAACGACAAATTTTTTCCAGATGACTTTATTATCCGTGCTGTAGGTTTTCGTAATTGTATTAAACTGTTGTAAGAAGAGCTAAAAACAGGTAAAAAGAAGTCCATGTTTGTATCTCTTTATTGAGTTTCTACTTTTTAAATATATTTATTTCAGTTTTTCATCGAAAAAGATAGTAAGAGTAAACAGTTGACAGTACTAACTGTAGAACATGTTGCTAATTCGATACGAAGTCATGGTATGGGTATAATGAACACTACAGTATGTTTTTTATTTTCAATTTTCAATCCATGTAATTCTAATTCAACAGTTTGAAATAATCAGTCCAAAGCTTATGTTGCTTAATTCATCTTGATATATCAGAGCCGTGGCACATGTCTTTTAACATGTTAATATCAGTTTTTATTCCCAGTTCTATATCTCTCCTTTCAACTAAAATTTTTGAAGAAATAAGTCTGCAAACTAGCTTTTTTTTAAACTTTCAAGGAAAGTAATAAATAGTTGCAAAAATAAATATTTGGAAGTCATAATATCTAATCACTGATTTAAGAAACATATTATTTATGATTTTCAGAAGAATGTTTCGAGTCATTTACTTTTAAAGTAAATCAATATTAAATCTGATTCGTATGAAAACTATAATTTATAGATCAATCACGCTTATCAGTTCCTTAAAAAGAAGTTCTATCTCTTTTCACAGCTTCTTTACGATGATCGGGTTCAAAATCAGTTGATCAAAGATGATCGCTTTTTCCATGATAACGTTGAAAATCTAAAAAATATGGTTGGTCTTCATGTACGCATTGATAAAAGTTTTTCGTGATACACTAAATGAGGAACTCATCAATACCAGAATTAAATTGTAATTGATTCAACTATCGAAATGTTATTAATTTTTTCCGATCATAGTTTATAGTGATTTAAATTCTTTTCATTTTTTAATGTGATATTCGAAAGAGGGAATCTTTTTTTTATTATAAAGGGAGCATTAAACATGACATCTTATTTTTTATATAAAAATTTTGATAGAGCTCAAAAAATTCGTTTACAAATACTTGACTTTGTGTTTGAGTTACTAAGTTACTTAAATTTCAAAAAATGAAAATTTGAAAATTTACTCGCAGTATTTAAGTATCCGGTAAGTCGGGCACAACGGTTCAATACCTCAATCCGACGTCTTGGCGTTACAGTAGATGACCTGTCATATCTGGATAAATTACGAATATTGATAACCGAAGTAGGCAATGCTATGGGATATGTAAGACTAGTTAGGTGAGTAGTTGTTAATAATTCAAAATCTTGGATAAAAATTTATGACTTATGGTTGAAAATTATGAATTGATTCACACTAAAATAGCTTGTGAATTTGAGAACAAATGCGAAGTGTAAAATTATGTCTCATTTATTATATCCGTTTTTTTCTGTCATTTGTACTATATTAATCTGTTCTCAGTTTTGGCTTTCCATTCAGATTTTAAGATCTAGTAAAAATTTCGATTTTAATCCCTTCCCACAGAATATTTGTGAAGTAATCTCATTCCTGAGATCACTTAGTCATCATTATTACTTGTGCAAATTTATCTGAATATATGAATTTTTGAGCTCGAAATAGCAGTAAAGATTTTTCCAGATCAGGTGCTGTTGAAGTGAGTGTACAATCACTGGAGTTTCTTCCTGATTTAGATGATATCATGTCATTTGAACCAATGGTGATGAATGCGAAATTATCTACCGAAAGTATTGATGCTGCTCGAGTATTAGATGGAATTTTTGATGTTTCAAAGAAAAATATTAATCAGTCTGATAACTATTTGCAGGTTAAAGTGTTAATTGAAGTCTGATCAATTCTCATTATTCCTTCATGACTGATTTTATAATTTATTCTTTATAAAATTTTCAAAAATTTCAGATTCTTGTAGAAGTATTTGCGCCAGAATTGCGAGATAGTACGAAGTATGAGCATTTAAACTTTTTTTATATGATTGTACCTCCTCTTACAATCAATTTTATTGATCAGATGTTATCATGCAAGGGAAAATTAGGTAGAAGAGCAAAACAGAATAACACATTTACAGATGATGGATTCATTCTTGGTAAGGTAAAAGGTTATTTATCCGATCAGAAAATGCATTTTGGTTTCAAATTTTACAATTTAATAATGTCTACTTTGTGTTTATTTTTAGTCGTAAAAAGAATAGATTTATTTGATAATTTATTTTCTGGAAAATGTTTCTCAAGCGTACTGTATGAAATAAAATTCCTTCATCTGATAATATTTTGGTAGTGCAGGAAACAATTTTCAGGTGTAGCATTCATTTTAATTTTGTTAAAACAAGAAGCCAGTTTCTCGGCTCTCAACTGGTTTCAGTCAGTAACTTGCGGTTGTACAGAAGCAATCGTCAACACTTCTACGGTTACCAAAAGTATGTCTAGCAAAAGTAGTTCGGATCCCTCTACAGCAATTCGTATAGCAAAGCTTGATCATTACCAGAAGGTTAATTATAACTTTTATCTTAAATGGAATTAAGGATAAAATCTTTTCGATACTTTATTCAATTACAAATTTCTTCTTTAGTATATTACCGCCCAGCTGTGACAAATATGTGGGTTTCTACATTTCGAGCTGCTTCAGTGTCAAGCTCAAATTAAATTTCTTTCACTGTTCGTGATTTTAAAAACCTAATATCTTTTATTTTGTCCTCATCTATTTCGAGTAAAGTACTTCTATTACAGGAAATCCAATTACTTTCATACACATTCAGTTCCGCCAAAATTTTTTTTACTGCAAGTAATGTTAATCCTTTTACTTCATATCTAGACTGTTATAAATATTCATGGAAGAAAACTCGTTTTTTATAATGCTGTACTAATAATAGAATATAGTAAATTATTTCAAAAAGCAAAACTGCACTGACCGAGTTATTTGCAATATGTACTGTAGCAGTGTTATTAGTTTTAAGTAATTTTTGAAAGATATACCACACAATACCTAACATTGAAAATCAATTTACGAACAGTTTTATTATCTTTAATGCTTGTTTTGCAGGTGCAATGGTTGGGTCGACAAATTTTGTAGAATCACAATAAACTACCGAAAAATATGATTTGAAAAAGTGTAGAACTGCTTCGCTATCATATTTTCATGTTTCTCCTTCGGGATTCTCCTTTCAAAAACAAAAAGCTCAACATCACTTGCTTTTGTGATTAATCCTCTTTAGAGAAAGTTACTGGAAATAAATGTAATGCCTATAATCCATATTAATCGTAGTTATCATTATTTGCAAATGATTCCATTATAATTCGGTAAATGACAAAAACGAAAACATGCAGAACAAAAAAAAATATTATGTTATGTTTGGTTAATTAAAAGCTATGATGCTGATTTACTTATATCACTAAAAACTGTCTCCACGAGCCACAAATATATCAAACATATAAGTAGCGTTTAAGAGTAATTAGCTGAGTGTTCAATACTCGTTGCACTACTGCGACTATTATTCTTCATTATCCGCATACGTAGCTATATGCCAATGAGATGGTCGTTTTGCACAATGTTCGAATTTCGTTACGTATCATTGAATTTTGTTACGGAAAATAAGATGTATACAATAATTCTGGTCTTAGTTTGGAGCAGTTGTTTCAGAAAGTATTATGTCATGTCTGGTTAACGTAATGAATGGATGACGTCCATGAGCAATATGACATCTTTATCCATAGTATCTGTACTTGTTAGGATTTTTACCGTTGTTTAAGCAGTTATTTGCCACGTGTTCATTTTTTAATATTCGTCTACGTGGTTTATCGTTGTCATCATTTAGACGCCATTTTTACCTTCAGTTCATTTGGTAGGCATGATTAGATTCATCTTGTTATCAGTAATTGGCTACGATCTGTCTGCAATACCTCCATTTTTTTAAAAAGATTACGAGATTTCATCCTTTTACGCATGATGTACTCTTTCTCTGGATTCTACATTTCGAGTGAACTACTGCTTAGTCATTAGACAGCGAAATTCTTTCAGTTATTAACTGGTCTTTCTTCATTCTTTATTAAACAACGTAATGGGTACCACCGAAGAAGCCCCTTCAAAAGCTGATATCCAGACCATCTTCAAAAAACTTCGTGCTATGCCAAGCAATAAAGTATGTTTTTAAGAAGTGTATTAATACTTCATTTTGTTTAATTAGGTCTGTAGTTCTCGATTGGAAGTTGTTTACTATAACAAGCATAGGAATGTTTTGATTGTGGTGCTCGTAACCCTTCATGGGCATCTGTTACGTACGGGATTTATATATGTATCGATTGCTCATCTGTACACCGTAATTTGGGAGTTCACATCAGCTTCGTTCGATCAGTTACGTTGGATACTAATTGGTCGTGGCTGCAGTTGCGTGCAATGCAAGTTGGTGGAAATGCGAATGCGGTTTGTTTAAAAAACATTTTACGAACTAAGGGAATGAAAGTTTCTAAACTCCGAAATGCATCGTTTTGTTGTTTTTTTACAAAAAAATTGTTTCTAGAATCATAAAAAGATTACTAGCGTTATCACGACATGTTATGCCAGTATTACTTTTTTAGAACATCCTTTCTCTGCTGTTAAGGCATCTCTCGACTTTGGCGAGACGACTTTTCTGCATTTATTTCAGATTTTGTTCTTTGCTTAAAAAAATCGTTGTGAGAGGTAAAACGAAAAATTATGTTGCTTCTTGAAAATAATGATTGTTTGCTGTTGTTATGGGAAGAAATAAAAGTACTTTTTAGAATTAATAATCTGAAACTTAGTCAAGGATATCGAGTCACAGTAATTTAGGAAATTAAGGCTGAACTTCTTTAACTGCATAGGAAGCAAAAGATGAAGCATAGTGATTCCAGTTATTCTATTCATCTATCAAAGTGTATACTGTCACTTGATTATTATTTGGTGTTCTTCAACCTCATTGTCATTGTTCTATCTATTCTGTTTGGTGTAATTCATTGATCTTATTAGCGCAAAAAATGCTTTTTATCAGAAGTTAAGACAGCAAACTATCATTCTCTCCACGTGTTCTTCTTCATGAAAATCTGATTACAAATGAAATAATTTGATTTCTAAGAAACTAAATTTTAGCATCATAATGTTCATTGTGGCGGTTTTTTTTCATCTGTCTACAAATTTAGGGAGTAATTTGTTATAGAGTTTTAATTTTAGTTCAGGATGCTGGCGAAATATAAAAATAATCGAACTTCAGCCTTGCAATTATTCTTTTTCACAATATATTCGTAATCAAATAATAAAGTCGCAGTGTAGTTAGTTTCATTTTTTGAATTGAATAATTAAGGTAGATTGAGGAAAGATATCATCTTTGTTTTGGTCCTGAAAGAGTGAGGAGATTAACATTATTTGTAGATTTCAATGCATAACAGTTTTCGAAGTAATAGCCAGAAGATTCAGAAAAAAAGTGATATTTTGCTTTTACTGGAATTATGGGACTTCATTTTGTCATTTTTGTTATTTGCAAAATTATTGCTTTGGACATTGTTTCTTCAAGTTTTTTATCATGTACTTCATATTTGTTGAATTTTCAGAATACTTTCTTCAAGCAGCATGGATGTACAACAAGTGATGCCCAACAAAAGTATAAAAGCAGAGCTTCAGTTTTATATAAGGCATGAAATATCTTTCTTTTAATTAATTCTTTATTTGAAATTTGAGATTTGCATCTAATTTTTAAATTAATAAGATGTTACTGTTAGCTAAGAATATTAGTTTTTCTAGGATAAATTGGCGTCTTTAGCTGCAAGAGCTCATCAACAATATGGCAGCTCATTAATGATAGAAAGTAATAATGATTCGCTAACAGATGAAGGATTTGGAGACAAGAATAAAGAGGTCGACTTTTTTTCTCAAGATTTTGTTGCTCATCAAAGCAATTCGTCATCCTCAATTAGTCAAGATGCATTCATTAATAATAACGGTGAAACAGTGCCAGGCAAGTTCATTATTGACTTTCATGTTACTTTTCATTAGAGGGAGCATAAAATAAGTCGAGTTCTGGAACTCATGTAAATTTGATTACACTTCGCACATTGTGTAATAGTTTCCTCTTTGATTAGCCAATCTGTTTATTTTCAGTGATTGATTAGGATTGTAAAGTAGTATTTTACTTGTTTTCATTTTTCTCTAATGTGATATAAAAGTTTTTATTGTAGAAATTATTGCGTTCTTCACTTATTGAATTCATTATTGTAAAGCTCAGTGATAGAGTAGGTGAATTTTCAGGGCCAAATATTGAAGCGCTGTCATTAAATGATGTACCAAATGAGCAAACTGTTCACTATAAATCCAGCATTACTTCTAAAAAGATAGCCCTTAAGAAGTCGGGAGTACGTTGATTTTGTAGATTACACTATATGTTTTGCTTTTGTTGAATTATTTAGTCGTTCATATTTGCACAAAAAAACTGCAATCTCTGGAAAGTATATGTTTGACAAACATAAGTTAAAGTTCTTAGTGCATTACCATCCAATTTCGATTTACAACGAATTATATATATATATATATATAT
>UYYF01000055.1:0-58512 GCA_900618365.1 Thelazia callipaeda
GTGTATTTATATATATATATATTTATTTATATCAGAGGCTAATGCTTTTCTTATGTGCTTTGCTGATGCCTCTTTGTGACACTTATTGGATTTGACATGAAGGAGCCTGCAGAATGCCTATCTATCCATCAATGCATTCGTCGTTTTTCTTTAAATTACAGATATGCACACGCATACACAGACACAGATACATACACATACACGTATGCACACACGCACACATATACACATATACATACACACATGCACACACGCACAAACTTCCATCCCCGCGCATTCATTGCTTTACCTTTTCTGTTGGCATTTCCTACGCTTTCTCTATTAACAAAAATGAGCATAATTTTGTTTCTTGTCAATGAACAAAATGTTTGGATTCTTAGTTATTAATATTTACGGATATTAATATATGTTTTTTATTAACTGACTAAGGTTTTAAATTCCATCTTGTAACGAATTAAGGAATGTGCGCAACAATCACTTACTACTATTAATATGTTTTTTTTTTGGAAGTTGCTACAAAAAAAGTTATTAGCAAAGTAAAAGTAAATATTTTTATGCGTACATATATTTGCTTTTTTTACTATCAAATTGTTGCATTACGAACGATCATTAGTCAATGTTTAATGAATAACTTGGATCAGAGTTAGGATTGTACTATGTTTAATAATTTGTTAGCAAAAAGTTGGAGTTTATGGTAAATAAAGTTAGCTAAAGGTTAGCTATTGTATGAAAAATATAAAAGTGATAGATGATTGATATTTTAATATTAAATAATAGACAGATATGACAAGTGTAACAAGCACTAAGATGATAATTTAACGATAAATTATGATTAAAATCAATAGGAACTGTGGACTAATTAATGGTTATGGTGATGTGATAAGTAGATTAATCAGAATGGATTATGCTGAATGCAAGTCGGAAAAGCTATTGAAAATGATATCAGGAGAAGGCACAGAAGTGAGAACTAAACTGGAATTATGGTGGTAGTTATTATATTTATTCATCGTTATTATATTGAGTATTGCTACTATCACTGTAATGGTCACAAATATTACTGTTATTATTAGTACTTATTTTTGATAGGCAGTACGGAAATAACAGTTGTCAAGTAAATTTTCAGCATGATTTGATAAAGTTTTCCATTATTTACAGCTTATTATCATCATACTTGATAACTACTATAGTTTAATATAATTGTAGTTGTACAAACTTTCTATGACGATGATTATCCATCTTTATCATAATTCTACATTAGCTTTCTCGATAAATGTAATTAGTTATCAGTTGGCAAATACTTTCTTGCTATTAAACAGAAGCAATAATGAAAAAGATATTGTTTCTTCCTTAAAATAAGACTCTTTTTTAGTTTAGAATTAAAAAAAATAAAATAAATTAGAATTTCCTGGGGGAACAATCTATTATCAGAGTTGCTCTTTATTCTTAAATATCTGTTTTTATCATCTATTGTTATTGTGATCAAAACTTTAATAATAATAATAATAATGAGAGCAATAAAATAATTTCTTTACTAATTACAATTGTAATCATTATCCTTCGCATTAATATTGCTAAGGTCAATGATGGTTAAATTTTATTTCTGAAGTGATAACTGAATAAAATAGATAAAAAGTTAGTATCAAATTAGATTCTGAACAAAAATTTGTAAAAATTTTCATTCAGTATCTAAGACTACTTTTTTTGAAATAAATGTTTTATACATCAGTTGCGATGTGTATATAATATTAGACATTAATGATTATTTATTCATTATATCTTTTCTTAAGTTGTCAAAATTAGGTACAGAAATTGTAGGGATGGAATTATTTTTGAATTTTGTGACATATTTGTAAAGGTCATTCATATTTGTAATAGTAAA
Organism: Thelazia callipaeda; assembly: GCA_900618365.1. NCBI lineage: Eukaryota > Metazoa > Nematoda > Chromadorea > Rhabditida > Thelaziidae > Thelazia > Thelazia callipaeda. The sequence goes on from UYYF01000055.1 coordinate 1,880, forward strand.
CTTGGATTGCTCTATTATGCGTTCAACAAATCAAAAATAAATCCAGCTAATATCCAGTTAATAAAGCATGAATTAAATCTTGCGATAGCAAAAATTTGAGTAAGTTATTGCAAACTTGAAAATGCAAAATATATTTCTCGTTACAGTCCTATCATTTTCATGCTATCAAACACTGACTGTACAACATTTAGTTTAAAACTTTAGAGATATTTTTATATGATAAGCTTTTTTCACGCTTATATGCCTCTTATGTCTTGCGAAATTCACTGAAACTCTACTTGAAATTCCACGTGAAATCCTTTTGTATACAGTATAGATTTGGTTGTTTTTCGAAAAGAAATTTCATGGTAATAATTAATTAGTACAGTAATTTGAATTCTATTTAGTTTATCGAAATTTTCTTCTTCTCAAATGCCTTTTAGCCTCAGTATAAATGCAGTTCTTGCAAATTTGTCCTTAAAATAAAGTCTAAAAAGTTAAGCATTCGATTTTTTCTTGAATTTCCAATATCTTTTGTGTTCTGTCAATTTCAGGAGTTCAATAATTAGAATAAGATACGAGTGATAATTAAAACTTGGGTTAATGAGTACATGGCAAAAAAAATTCAATCTCAGCTGAGGTGGCTTCGTGATGAGCTTTATTTACTATCTTAAAATTTATTCTGTAATCAAAAAGAAACATTATTAATTATTTTTTTAAATTCACTTCAAGAATATCATATATTATGATTATTGCTCACATTATATTTTATTTATCAAAAACTTGCTTGTAGCGTATGCTCCTGCGTGACACCATATAACTTCCGTTTACAAATAATATTCGTAAGTTTTCTATGCTTGTGTTCCAACATATGAATTGTTAATAAGTATGAGAAATGGCTTGCACTGATGTCAACAAATAGTTCTGTTCTGCTTTTCGGAGTGAAATGCCACATTATAAGGTCAAAGTTTACCAAATTATTGAAGCAAATTTTTACAAAATTTGTCTACGGGAAAAAACATATACAGAATAAAGCATTTCACAGCTAATTAGAGACTCCTCATAATAATTGGTGCATTAATGTAAAACATTTTTAAGCAAATTGTTTATGCAAATTGCTTAAAAAAATAGATTTTCCCATGGAGATTGTGATTATTGTTGTTATTTCAAATTGCTAATGGAGAATATTTTTAATTTTATTATTTATAAGAACTTTATTTATTATTCAAAATGGTAAGGAGAATCATTGTTTTTCAAACTATTAATATTAATAAATATATTTTTGAAAAGTAAAAATTGTAGTAATGAATTTTTGGGCGAGAAATAGCAGGAAGTTTCCGTGGATGGGACGTTTAGGCCGCATCGGAAGAGAATGCTGATACTGTTACTATTGTCAATGATAAGCTTCACTGCATCACTTCTTGGATTGGCTTTATTAGCCATAGGTTATGGCCTCAATCTTTCCACCATAGTCTTTCTATGTTTTGGCCTTAGTGGTTTAGTCACTTCGACAGTTTTATGGACTATACGACCAAAATCACTAATGACTTGGCCAAAATGTCTGAAACGATTTGTTAGAAGACATCGAAGACATACTAACAATGGCAAACAGTCTGAAGTATTAGATCGTGATAAAGCTGAAATGATTATGAGAAATATTCGTGGAATTCCATACCTCATTCAGGTTTGTCTCGTGTTTTCACGTAACGTATTTAGGATTTACTTCAATGGAATTTGCAAATGAGAGCTTATTTTAACATCAGTCATTCTTGATTAATGCACTGATCATTGGACTCACGTTCTCATATATGAATACTTTCAAGTAAAAGCTTACTTTACTTACGTTTACGCTCAAACTTACGCTAAAACCATATCAAGTGTATATTTCATATACTTTATGTTCTCATTGATGGAGGCAACTTCACGTTGGCATTTTTTTCCGTCTGTCATCCTTGTTTGAAGTTCCTCTAAATGGAGACTAATAATTTGCCATCATTACATAAATGTGTTCAATTTTGCTGGTGAAATTTTTCAGGCTATTCAGTATAGCATGGAGACCACGTATTATACAGCTATGATGGCACAAAGCAGTGGTGAAGTACCGACTACTTCAGTGATACACACAGCTCCAAAATGTACCAGCGTTATTGATTCTGACCATGAAGATTGCTGCTCAGGTCACTTCAATTTCAGAACTGATCAGTACTGGCTCAAACTAACCCAAAAGAAGTTCAAAATTTGAGTAGTATTAATTGCTTAATAAGAACTGTAGAAGATAGGAAGTGAAATGAGGCTAGCGAAGTAAATTTCAGAGTGTACTAAAAAAGATTCGATAGTAATTTTACTTTTCATCAGTAAACAATTTTGCCATTTTTGTTGACATATTTACTTGCTAACCAAAAGTTAAGTCTTAGCTATTGTGTCTAAATTAATATAAGCTTAATTCATATCTTTAAAGAACAGATTAAATTCATAATTATTCATAAAATGCAAATTTTTATCCCTTTCACTATGCAAAGGCATAATCGTTTGGAATATTGAAAAAAACCAAAAATAAAAGCAGATAAATATTTGATTTCTGCTTATGACAATTATTCATGCTCCTTCTCTTTGCAACAATTAGCAGTCTTAAATCAAAAATATTTTTCACAGTTTTCAATATTTTATATTCTTTTCGACGTAAGTCTTTTTTCTCACAACAAATTCTGTTGCATAGCTTTACTCCAACAGTACTTGCGTGCTTCTCATATGGACTAGCAGTGAGTACTAACTTTTGTTCAGTTAATTAAAAACAAATGGTGAAGTAATTAAAGTGAATGGTTTTCGTGCCATCCATCCATAAAATATAAATTGTTTTTTATTTGCATAAACTTTATTATTACATCGATTTCCATGGCGATGAATTATATGAAAGCAGCAAGTAAGGAATTTTGCACTACCGCAGTTCTTCTAGACTTTTTTTCAGAATAAAATATTTCTGACCCTTACAAAATTGAGAAATTAAAAGTTGATCGCAGTCTGTTATCAGAATCACAAATTAAGAATATTAACTTTTTTCCTTTTTGGACTTTATCTGATTAAGGGCGTAAATCCCTTTTTTATGATTGAAAGAAAAGGAAGGAAATGAATTTTGAATACTATAATTACTTTTATATAATTAAGGATAACAGCTTTTACGGGATATATGGACTCTTTATAACTGAAAACATGTAATTTTAGATAACTACTGCAAATTGAGGTTGTGAATTGTTTAGGGATATATTTACTTACAAGCAATTAAAAGTATATCTTTTCATACATCGGTGATATTTATGCATCAGTGTACTTTAGAGTATTTCTACGTCTATATTAGTGATATAAATATAAGTATAAATATAAATAAATATATATATATATCTTTCAAAAAATTCTAAATGTATTGTCATGCAAAAAGCATATTTCAGCGCCAGAAACTGTATTAACGAAGGATCGTCCAACAGCTCATATAGTTCATCAAACAATCGAGGAATGGATCCCGACTGGATCATCCTCTTGGAACAATACTCAACTAAGGATTTCTATCAGTAATAATTCTGATACTGGAATTAACGTTAGTACTTTTAAAATTAAAAAATATTTGCACAAATGACATTCTTTGTGTATATTTTAATTCATTTTGAAATATTTAAGTAATAATTCAGCTGTAATCAAGTATTCTCATATTAACTGTAAACAGTCTGTCAGTGTTAAAATGGCATGGACGAACAAAGTGAGATAAGATTTGCTGCAACTTTTTTTTCAAGAATATTTTAATAATAAGATGTAGTATGATGTGAAAGTTAATATATAATATTAAAATGTGTCAAACGCACAAATATTTTAGCATGAAAATAAAAATGAAAAGAATACTTTTTTATGTTGTCATTTTAAAATCAAAAAATATTTGAAGACATACATATATTAATGGCATAATTCACAAATTACATGATTCGTACATTATAAAATAAAGTACATTTAAATGTAGTTTCACTGCATATCATGAGTTTTAAAATGAAGTACGTTCTTTTCTGCTAAAAAGATATTTATAAGCTTGATCTGAATTTCAATATTTTCTTGACCTCCATAGTGATGATAATTGTTACAATTTGCTGCTTATAATAGTAATCTTAAGATTTGATTGATTTTTCGTAGTCTTTTTTAAGGTATTTCCATATAGTGAAGTAACACCCCGGTTGAGCAGTGATCCAATTCTGGAAATGGTTGAAAGACCAGCGGAAATTTCATCTGAAATTGAGGAAACCAAAAGTTTCTTGAAAAGGTTAACTTTGCTTCTTAAACTTGACTATCAGAGTATCCCTTCAAGTACTGACTGCTAATTGGAGTAGCAAATTTTGTCATAGAACTACCAAACAAACAGTTTATAACTTCTCAAAATTGAACAAACTGCTAACATCACAAGAAAAATTAAAAAGCTCAAGTTTATTAAATAAAATTTATTCTGAAATGAAAAATAGGACTTTATTAACAATCACTTGTATTTTCGTAAAACTACGTGAACTTCTTGCAGTTCTCCTCCGAGAATTGAGATCCGAAATTTGTGAAATTTCTACAAAAAATGCTTTTATGACCAATACATGTGTGGACGACCAAAATGAGATAAGATTTGCTGTAACTTTTTGATCAGAAATTAATTTTTTTTGTGTATTCCAGACCCACTTCGAAAAGAAGTTTTCAGTTACGGTGTATGGCGATGAGTGGCGATTTTTTGCATAAATTTAACGAAAGTTTCCGAAGTTTTCCACATTAACTGTAAATTTTGTTGTTTATTTGTGCAAATTTTTACGGCAATGAACGTGTTGCTCTAATATTTATGATAGACCAATCATTTCTTTTTAATATAATTTTAATTATATTACACATAATATTTAAAGTCTTTTTGTGAATTGTCAATGATTTTTTTGTGATGCCAGATATTGTTATTAAAACTATGAAAATCTGTACTGAAATTAGATCTTTATCATTCAGCAACCAATATTAATAGCCATTAAACTCTTTTCAAAAAAAAATTTCCCAATGATTAATAAATACAATCCGGATAAGTACGGATATTATCCATTACAAGTGTTGCTTGTGATAATACAGCTAGAAAGAATCATTTTTATCAATTTATATCCTGCCATAAGTGACAGATTAATACTATATGTTCATGGAAACAATGGAGCTTCTACAAATCATTATCGAGAAAGCGATAATGCTCTAATTAAATAAATTGTTCATGCTTCGTCATTTTTTTAAACTTAATTCAGTTTTGTTCTAAATAATGAAGATTTATCTGAATTTGGATCGCAATTATTACTTCAATAGTAAGTTTTTATAGACAATAAAGTAGCACATTTATTCATGCTGATCTTGTTTAAAAGGCTGGTCATACATTATGACTATCTCTGCGTTATCTAATGGTACTATACAAAAAGTACATGACCTATAGCACCACAACCATATCTGACCTTACATGAGGTCGTAAGCCATTTTTCATTATTGCAATTTTGTTAATTACTCTTTTTTTTCACCTTTTATAACGATCAGAGTCATTTTCAGCGATTACACGACCAGGTAAACGAATTGCGCTACTTAACCGCAAATAACTTGAAATCACATAGGTAATTATTCTACTGTCTACGTCATAAATTGCTGATTGCTTCATGAAAACTTTTAAACTTACTTTATTGAAAACCCCAGTCATTCTTTTCATTACTAAATTTTACTACATGCTAAAATCAAAAAATTATAAGAGTATTAACAAATGTACCACAAAAGTTATAAAATGTTCCTAACCTTACACTTCACATGATCAAATTAACAACGTCATATTCTTCATTAATTAGTTTTAAGCAAATCATTAATTTTATTTAAATTTAGGAAATACCAAAGTCTAATTAAAAGCCCAAATGCTCAAAACTTTGATAATAAAATTATTGCTGTTAAACGTTAAAATTGTAAATTACCTGCATTTTAAAGCATTTTTTATAATACCTTAAGTTATTTACATAGCAACAGATACATTACAAAAAAATGGCAGTATAAATATGATAAGCGAATAAAACAAATTTTAGTCTAAAAGTAAATCTGTTTTTAAATAGTTTCGTATTTTGACTTTTTCAGATTATTCATGGGAGCGTTACTGAAAGCAAACAATATACACACTGTTGAAGCAAAGAGACAAAATACCTTAGTATGCTACTCCCTAACTCATTCTGTCTAATTAAGGTTCCTTAGGTTCTTTTAAATATTTCCTTAATCTAATAAAATTAGAAATAATTAAAAAATTCGTGTCTAGCAAAGAATTCACTTTCCATCAAATCGTACTTTAGATAAAATTATTCTGATATTTTATTTGTGATTTTCACTTTTTATAAGGAGGTAATTTGTTCAAAAATTTGGTAGAAGATACAGAAAAGCAAAGCACTAATAAGGTTCTATGTAACTAGCAATTTGAATCGACGTTACAAAAAAAATTAAATTAACAAGCAAATTAAAGAGAATTAATTTGGTAATTCAGTTAGCAATGTCTCAAATTATTCCAGTTTTTGGATTGTATTTCGGTGAATTATGAATCTATCATTTTACTCCACAAATTTTTGGATTACTTGGATTTACATGCAGTCGGAAGCATGCAGTCCGCTCTTTCAAATTCGCTACCATGACAAGAACAAGTATCTGTACCAATGCAACTTCTGAAAATAATTATTAAATTTTGTATAAAATGTAAAAACTCAGGCTCGCTTTATTTTTTTAAGCAGTTAATGTTTTAGATAAAATTTTTCATTCCCAATCAACGATTTTCGTTACTAACCTGAATCGACGCTTGACATTGCGCACACAGATAGTTAAACATGTTGTCCATTGATTCCATTCAGACCAATGACACCCAACGGCGGTGGTTGCATCTAATACACCCCTAGGTACTTGTGAACAAAGAACCTGAGGCGGTAATATAATTTGATCTGATCTTCCTTGAGAAGGCGAATAAATTAGTGGTGTAATCGTTTGTTCAGTAGAAGTTTCAGCACAAGCAGGTTTACTGCTAGAAATCGGATAAGTACGGCTTTCGTACGATGTGGCATCAGTTGATGGTTTGATAGTAGGAAATGAATGTGCGGGTGTTTTACATGATATGCACTCAACTTGTGGTTTAATTTCAGAAGCTAAATTAATATGAGTTTTACAAGGTACATTCTCATTGCACTTGACATCCTCACGTCCATCACCTGGACACTGGTCAGAACATGTTAAATCATCTGTTCCTGCAATATTTAGATAATTTCGAATTAGTAAATATATACAGATAATCCTTCAACTTCAATCCACCACTTATAAATTATGAGTTATGCTTTTCCTTATTTTTATCTTACAATATGGTCTTCGTTGTGCTATGACCTGCAATAAAGTTGCTCATTTTTGCCTTATATTGAAATCAATCAAAATACTGATTCAACCATGTCGTTATTCAACTCAGTTGTAATAGCTGTCAAGAACAATTACTGATCAAAACAAAACGTTAAAGAGTACGATCATTCAAAAACTCATCAATAACTTGAAAAGATTCTTAAAATCTATACAATTAAACTTAAAAGAACTATATACATGGGAATATTTGACGTGAATATTGTATTGACATAAAAAATGCATATTAAATGCACTCAAAAAATCTCAGTATACTATAATATAGAATTCAAGACTTGACTATTTCTGAAACGAAAGAAAAAAGAAGATCAAAAAATAAAACCTGAACTATTGGTGGCACAAAAACAATCACAAGGAGGTACAAAGTACACGAGTGGCAACTTCTCCATTACGGTGAGCAGTCTAATTAAAAAAATAGAACTTAGAACTTACTTTGACCAAGTCTTAAGCACATTCTCGTTCTTGAGCTAAGTCCTCTTTCACAGTTGTGACTGCAAGGTGTCCAGTTGTTCCATTCAGTCCACTGACAGCATGATTGATCAAGACATTTTGCTGATTCCTGTTTATTTCATACATTCATTTGCGAGGATGTAATCTACAGCTGAGCAGGACAGAGAATCAAAGCACTTGTAAACACTCCAAAAGGCTTTATTTTGAAACAAACTCACAGTTTTGTCTCCTTTACAATCATCAGATAATCCATTTCCGTTAACACAAAGCCGATGACGTGTGCGTTCACCTAATCCACAAGTTTCGCTGCACGTGGACCAACTTGTCCAAGTACTCCACTGTACACAACTTATTCCAGTTTCACAATATCGTGTCTCCTAAAGAATTGGAGAAACTCATTCTTAAATACGAAAGTTCACAAAATCAATTAAATGAGATGCAAAGAGTTTCGATTGAAGTTCTTCATCGAGGTTATGACCATTACTTTGGGACACCAGATGTTTGATGACTAAAATTCCAGTTTCTCTATATATGTAATGCAAAATTAATAATTAACTTTCTGTAAATAAAATTTGCTTGTTATTACTTCATTTCAAAACGATTTTTCTAGAATAACACTGGAAATATTAGTTCACTGATGATATTTTTTCTTTTTTGAGCAAGTTAATTAGTAATAACAAGTTAGCACTAACTGAGTGATTTGCTCTAAAACACAACCTAACTTGAAATGATACAAGCCAACCTCACTGTCGCCTACACAATAACCACCAGGGCAGATTTGCTGTCGTCGTTGGAAACCGCTACCACACGTTACTGAGCATTCTGACCATTGTGCCCAGCTTGGACATGTCCTATCTTGACACCGCATGACTTCTGTCCGTTTTCCTTAATTTCAGCAAAATTCCTCCTCAAGCTTAATGCTATTTATAATCTATGCAAAATTAGCACAGTGAATGCTTACAAAATTTATATCAATGTAAATTTGATAACAAAAGATATTATCATGTAGTGGTAATGAATAGCTTCGGATTAATTTTGGTTATTTATATAATATTTATGACGTTAACCTATAAAAGTTACGCATAATGTAACATTTGCATTACATTTGTCTTATAGTAGTAAACTGTGTTTAGTATAATATTTAAATATTTGTATCCTAGTAGATAAGTAAAATAAACGTTTACATACCGGTACAGAAACTACCGTCACAAGAACGTGTTCGAGTTGATATTCCATAATCACAGGTTGCTGAGCATGAAGACCAATCACTCCACTCCTGCCAAGTCGGACATGCCTGTTCCATGCATATAGTTTGCTCAATGTTTTGGCCTAAGTTTTCAAAGCAATAAAAGTTAATAAGACTGGTAATTTAAACTAAACAACTCACTGTTTCTATTCTAGAAGTAATATTATCCTTAAAATAACTTTAATAACTTTTAACTAACATATCTAATTAACTATGGTTGACAATGAAATTTTTGTGAACTGCAATCACTTGTTAATCTGAAATAAGTTTCTAAATTATTACAATAACTTTAATTATTTTTATCACCAAGTGACAACACCAGAAGTACTTACCCAAGCAATTATGTCCCAGACAAACACGTTCTCGAGTATTTATACCTTGTCCACAAGAAACCGAACAAGGTGACCATTCTAGCCATCCTGACCATTCACTACATGCTTCTTGCTGACATTCTGATTCTTCATAATCTTCACCTGCAAACAAACGTGCAGATTTTGCCATGCTACGTTTTAAATATTTCTGGAATCGAGCAATCAGTAACTCATCAATTATTATTTCTTTCCGTTAAATTTTTTCTCACTCAAACTATAAGCTTTTGATAGATGAATCACAGAACAAGCAACTTGTAGTAAGGAAAGAAATTTAATGCAGAAAAACATTTCTGGATTTTTTGGAATATAATGCAATAAAAATAAAACTTACGCAAACGCGTTTTTTTCGATTTATATTTTAGACCAAAAAACTGCCAGTTTTTCTATGATCAAAGTGTTTACTATAACTTAGAGCTTGCAAATATTTATATTTAAATAAACGTATTAGATTCTGATTTTTTTCCCTTTCAGCTACAGGCTATTACATTTTTTTATTTTGATAATTAGAACCTTTCTACTAATAATCAGCATATATTCTTAAATTTTTGAAATAAATAAAATTGGTAAATCCACATACCGATGCAATCAATGGCGTTGCATATCCGCGAACGTTGTCTGGTACCTTTTCCACAAGTAACTGAACAGTGTGACCAAGACTCCCATTCAGTCCATTCAGGACATGGAATAAGTTCACAGTCAGCTACCTGCAACTTTGTATTATGTGAGGTTTGTTGAGAGTGATAATAATCTTGGTGATCATAGCAATGAACATCAAATAAGGCTCAAATTTAATAACTGAATAGTTATAAAGCAAATTATTTTGAAGCATTACCATATTTATGTACAGAATATTACATTGAGGTCACATTTTAATTAAGTGAGAAATAATAAATTTTTACAACCGTTGAAGAAAATTCACACTTTTTTATATTCCCATCAATTTCTTCCACAATTTCTTACGTGCTTACAGCTTTATAACTTTAACTGTCAATTATCTGATAATATATATAAATTTCCTTCAACAGTTACAAAGTATCTTATCAACATAAACTACAATAATTTTTGAAAGGTCTATAACCACTGTTTACACTTAATCAACGATAAGTTCTTTATTTTTGGAGTTTTTTTAGAACAAATAATATTGATATGACCTCATGATCGAAATCACCACAATGACCCCTGCCAAGAGGACAGTATCGAGAGCGAGATTTCTTGCTTTTACCACATGTTGCTGGAAACATTCCGCAACATCATAAAATATAAAAAGTGTGCAATCAAAATTATACGACAACTCGCATGATGTGCTCAAACACGCTCAAATCATTTAATAAAATGTTCAAATAATCTGACAAATTGTATCGATCGATCTGTTGGCAGATTAACGCACGATGTTGTTTTGATCATCGAATATAAAAGCATGCCATATCACAGCAAGTACCCACGTTTTCAAACATACACAAAATAAACGCTCCAAATTCTTCAAGCATGTCATTTTATAACCAGTCTACAATAAATAGATAGATAACAGTCCTATCTATGCAAATCTGATCTCTTACCATGACAACTACTCCATTCACTCCACTCAGCCCAAGTAGCAACGCAAAGAACGTTCTGATCGCAAACTCCCCACTCGATGTGGTCATTTTCACATTGTCCCGCTACGCAGGTACGGTATCGCTGCATACTCCCAACTCCACAACTCGTTGAGCAACTTGTCCATTGTGACCATTGTGACCATACTGTATCATCACAGACATAAGAATTTATTCAAAAAGTATAAATAAATGTACACTTTAAATCTTTCATGGATAAAAATAATTTACATACCAGATGGAACGGGACATGGTTTAGGACAACTATCCATGATTTCATTACACTGACTCTACAAAAATCATCATTTAGTCAACACACATTCTAACAGCTCGAAAGCATGATTATTAATCCTATAAAATAAAATAAAAATTATTATTATTATTCATTATTGACACATTTAAGTAATAAGAGTAACACACCAATAAGATTAACATGAATCATTTGTGATGGTCACATTATGTTTAATAATTCTTGGAAATGTTGGCAAAGGCAAAATTAATCCAACAAATAAGCTTATTAACGTTTTAAATCTTTGAAATGTGTCAATATGCACAATACTAATCACTTTTGTATGCTATATTCACATATATTTCTGCATGAAACAGTTATTAAATTACTAGATCTAAGTGACTTATTACTGATTAAATCAAAAAACTGTCATGCTGACCTGTGCTCGTTGATCAATTTTCACCATTAAACACTGCTGACGAAAGTAATCTAGCCAGTAGCAACAAGATCGTGCCATCTGTTCCTTGTGCAGACTCATGATTCTCATGTATTCCTCACTAAGCATTCCTCACTTTTTATTAGAATGAATAAATTTACAAAGTAACTGCAAGCATTGCACCAAGATTTCGATATACTGTTTATGGTAACAAGTAGTACTTACGCAGTAGGGCTAGGATGTTTGTACGGATGTGGTGGGTACGATATCTCTGATAGTTGATGAAACATCGTTTCTATCCTTTGATCATTAAAATTAAGAGTTGTTTGTTGCAAATTTCTGCTGTGACAAGTACGAAGCTGAATGTTGCGACCATATTCGCAAGGTTGCGAGCGGACTTGACGCCCTACAAATTAGGCAAATTATCTTAATTGCAAAATTTTATTCTTTACATAACTTTTGAACAACTTAAGTTCAACATCTTTGACTTTATCAGTCGAAATTTAAATATTTTCATTTGTCTGTATTGCAGATAATTATCAGGCATGCAAATATTTACTTGATTGCGGGGAGCATTCTGACCACGTTGACCAGCTACCTGTTGCCTCAACTGGTCTCATATATCCAACATCTGCAAAAAAAGACCCGCAAAAATCATTTTGAAAGAATATAAATGCTTGCTATCTTTTTTAATAAGCACTCAAACATTAGCCCAAAATAATCATCTGGATTAATTAACATTCAAATATTTACAGATTTTATGCAATAAATTTTGTCATCTTTTCTCTATCACTCGCTTACTTTTATGGCCATAATTCCAGAATGATATATCTAATCCATCCAAATCTGCTCTTTAATTACTTCCACTATTGTTCTTCAAGTATAATTTAAAAACAATTCATTAAGTTAACTTCATCTCCAACAAACGCTCATAGCATGTCATAACGAAGCAAGAATCATCGTAAGAAGCAGATGAACTAGCTTGTGCAACTACGTTTTTTCTTCTTGCACTTAACGAAATACAAACTAAATTTTATGCCTACACCGTGATATTTTTATTTGTTTCATTTTAGCAGAATAACTTAGCACAGTGATATTTCAGATCAGTCTTAGGCGTGACCTCTCTTTTTCTTTGATACTTGATCGGTTGAAGTGGTAAAGTTAGTGAGCAGTGGTGGGTAGGGATCAAACTGATGGCAATCAACCACAATTTCAAGCGCTCTGATCACATCCAATTCTTTCATCGGTTTTTCTTCTACAAGAGCTACCTGCAAAGCAGATCTATAAGTCAAATCTAATTTACGCCAGAATTTATTTTATGATCTTTTTACTTCAGTTTTTCTCATTTAATGAATTAAGATAATATAAACACTTACATCTTGATCTATACTATTCTTATCAAATAAGTAGCAAACGTGATTCTCGTTTCTTTCGTGCAAATAATAAAACATTACTGAAATAAAAGAGCGCGAATTTTCATCTGAATTTCTCCATCCAATTTATCAAAATTCATAGTACAGTAAGTACAAGTATGAGAATAAGTGTGAATAAATTAAGGTATGAGAAAAGAAAAAACTGGTACAAACAGCCAAAGGGACTGATTGAACATCTGTCATTACTTTTACAGTAAGAATTAACAAATTTCTTTCAGTACTACAATAGTTTTTAAGGTATCTCTTGCTATTAATGTTATAACTAACTAAAAATTACTTTGAAAAGATTTAGCATTCAATTAGTCAATACCGCAATTTACAGTAATCTTACCAGCAACACATTTAGGATATAAATCTACACATCTTCGACGGCATTCACTTGCAGAATGAAGCAGAAGTCGAGTAAACGGTTGAACATTAACAAAGGCCGTGTTACTGTGCATTCGAAGACAGAGTTGTTCAATCTACAATAACTGATTGTAAATGATGCAAATCACCATTTCTTTGAGTGCTCTTCATATTTCAGCTGATCAGTTAAAAGAATTAATGCTGAGCGCTAATCACAAATGCTACTTTATGAAGATAATACTTCACGTAGGAATCATGAAGTGATCGTGGTGCCATTCCCATGATGAGCACAACATTATTCCTACTGAGTAATGATAGCTTTTAGAATGATTCTATGTAATTTTGATAGTTGTGTGCGCAGTGATAGTGACATTTATGAATAATTAAACCATTTTCTTTTTGATGAATTACAGACATATCGAGAGGAAATACAGCAAAAATGATTCAAACTTGCAAAGTTTGCACAAAAATAAACTTTCCAAAACTTTTGACTTTTGACTTATCTTTCCTTTTATGTTGCTCTGATCTGCTTATATCACAAAGTATTGATCCATAATAAATTGATTGATAACAAAAAACTTGGTGAATATGAACTGCTTTGAATGTTGCAGAAGATTAGTGGGAATCTTCATTATTAAGAAGGTATTGAATATCGTCTTGCCCAGTAAATTTATTTAAATGTAACATTTTGCATATTAACGAGCTTCATCCAGTTCCTTATTAACGTGAAAAATGGAAGATATGTATAAAAGAAGTGTCGAAATTTACGTTTGCGGTATCAGACGTTGCATCTGTAGGCTTATTATTGTTTGAGGATATAGCATTGTTCTTGAGTATAGAGTCGTAAACATTTTTTGTCGAATTGGTTTGAAAAGCTGTGAATAAAAAACATGAAAATTAGCATTTTTTACTCCTTAAACAATAATCTTTATTTTAAAAAGCAGAGTTTGAATTTTAATTTAAAAAATTTGCATCAATTTAAAATTGGTTTTTATCTTTATTGAATTTCAAATAGTTTCAAATAACTAATCGTAACTTTAACTCGAGTTAAGGTAATCATTACAAACTTAATTTTTCTATACAAGTCTTCATAATGACAAAACGAGGTTAGATTTAAATATTCATAGTCATAAATATATTTACAAAAATTTCAAGAACATATGAATAGAGAGGGAAAAATCATCTCAGTTTTAGAAATGTAGTCTGTTTTTTATTATGAAAACAACAATGACTTTTTTATGTACGAATATCGGATCCATCAGTTGTTTTTAAAAAAAATGAAAAACTACTCGAAATATCCGATCTCTCTTGTTGACTGATAGTAAACTACAAATTACAGATTTCGTAGCAAATTTACTCTCAAAAACTTCTATTGATTGCTTCTATTGAATTTACTTACTATTATTCAAGTTCAATATTTCAAAATGCATATAAACAGTATTTCTGCGCAGATATTGCAGTGAAGATAAAACTTACATTGACAAAAGCAAAGTATTGCTAGATTTTATGAATCTAACAATACTCACTTAAAAATTTACAATTCACATCAATATTCCACAGTGTATAACAATTATTCAAATGTTGCTAAAACTGGGTGACAGTGCCAAAAACTATTTTTTTGTTGTTAAATAATTCATCTCAAAAAAATGACTTCAAATGGAATAGCTCAAAAAACAAACCATCTGTGAGTAGCAAAATAAATACTGGAGAAATTGTTAATATCCACATTGCCTACTTCAGACTATTACTGCTTTCAATCCCAGCATAAACTTCACTTGAAACACCTTCAACAGCAGGTAATGCTTTCAAGAATTTCCACAGTTTCAAGAAGTCTTCTTATTAGCAAGAAGCTCCGCCTCAGTTTGTTCAGCGATCAGTCACTTTCTCAATAATCTTTAAATATACTTCGTTCAAATTTATCACCTATAAGGTTTCCAATTTTTCTTGTCAATACTGAACTTCCGTAAATCGTGTTTCAAGAAAATATCCCCTTCACTACAAAAGATCTCCAGATGGATTATTTAGCACTACTCCGAATTCAGATTTGGATTCACTAAAATTCTGATGTCATTCACTAACAGACGAAGAATTTATATGAGTTCGGTCCACTCTTAAATCTGTTCCATAATTTGACTTATTTAATCGAGATTCTTGTCAACATTAAATCTCTATCCCATTGTTTCATGACAAACATCAGGTACAAAAATTTCAAGAGGCTGGATTTCAACCATTTTTTGAGGAACCGTTAGTGCCATGGCTTTGGAAACGAAATCTTTAAATGGACAGAACTATGAATAGCTTTTATAAACGTACTATTTTGCAGAGTCTTCCCGCCGAGATTTCAGGAATCATTTCATTATATGCCTTGCAACAAAAACAAATCCAACAACTGTCGTTTTTTTTAAATACTCTTACTACTAAGCAGTGCGGGGCAGTTGCTCAGTACATATTTTTAACTACGAGGAAATTCTATCGTAGCAGGAATTTTTTAACGGTAATACTTATTCAAGAAAATGGCTTGCAAAAGTAATGTTATTGTGTACTGTTGAAGAACTAAAGTTTATCCTTCTTGCAGATAAAGAGTGAAGCCTTTGTTACATTAGATATTTGTGTGGTCAAACTTGAAAATTTGTCAATTCTCATATGTAAACAAGCAAAAGCATATGACTACTGAAATGTCAGAGAAGTGATAATTGTAATGCAAATCCAATTTGATTTGATACATGAACGGTTCTTGTACATCTTCTATTTTTATTGGTAACAGATAATTATGAACCAAGTGTAATCAATGTTTCACATCACAGCACTAATTCATAAAATATAAAAGATCTATTTATTTTCGACAGATGTGACATTTAAAAATAATTATTGCGAAAAACATAATCACGCAAACTTACCGGATTATGACGTCATGTCGGTTTGTGTAACGATGATGATCATGATTCAATAGAAACTTGAGCCAAAGTAAAAATCCTGAAAAAACAATAAAAAAAATAGTAATCACTGCTTCTCCTCAATAAAGACTAGTTCTGAAGATGACAAAACAAATGCAGCCAAAAATCATTCATTCTATTTCCTGGAACAAAGATAAAGACCCAGAATGGAAATTTCCTAATTGCATCCATGTAAATAGATGTATTTTAGAGATTTATATCGATAAAATGAACTTGAATAAACCAGTTCAATTTTTTCAGACATAATTTTGTGTGGATCACAAAATGAAGTAGAATTTTTGGTAAAACGGAAAAGATTGCTACTAGAGGTAGAAACTTTTAAACATCAAATTGCCTCCATTTTTTCATTCATATCAATTGGATTATATTCAGTGATCACTTCGTCTACTGTCTTAGTGAATGAAAACTGATGTAATTTTTAAAATACTGAACGTAAATCAAAATCAGCCTAAATACATGAACAACTTTTCCCTGCTCTTAAAAAAGCAACTAATGCAAAGTAAGAGTTAAATTCTGGTAGCATAAGTAACCGAGTTTAATATAGGCAAAAACTGCAAAAAGAGGGAATGAGATTGAATACAACAAAACCAGTAAACATACCATACATATCGAGGATAAAAAAATACTTAAAATTGAAATTTACCAAATGGATGAAAGTACATTTCTTTCCTGAAATTTTCACATTAAAAAGTATGAAATTTGAAAACCTGACGCTTCAGGAGAATGTTCCATCATAGCTTACGAATTAGAAAATTTTTCCCTTGAATCTTTTTCCTTATTAATATAGACGAAATGAAATAATACATTACTGGCAATAATCAAGGCATATAAAGGAAGCACTTGATGTGGAATGGCATAGTAATTGAAATGGGACAAATAGAATTAAAAAAATATACACTGAAACATTTTAATTGGTAGCATTGAAAAAGTGTAAAACATACTTTATAGTATCCATTGCAATGTGAAGTTTTCATCTGGATCACAAAGCTCGCCGGTACCTTGGCTATACATTACATTACTATGCAGTATCTAACACAGATCCACAATCTTTTTCGACTATTTGAATGCAAATTTGGCAAGATATAAAATTAGTGTCAAAACAAAAAGCGAAAAATGGAATTAGAATAATGAAACAGTTTAAATTAGATGCTGTTTAATTTTAAGAATTAAATACTTGGCGACATCAACAACAGAAATTTAAAAGACCTGGTGATTGTTTTGCTGCGATCAACTGAAACATGGGATGCGTCACGTATCTGGGATTTCTCGCACTTTCTTTTAATTACTGAGAAAAAATAACGATGAGAGAATGGACACTGAAACTCATGAAAACATTACTTTAAATAATATGCCACGATATCTGTGTTAGTGTACATTTTTGATAAGCTACAATTAACTTAACAAAAATATAACATACAGAAAAAATAAATTAATTCTAGTAGCTTTAGTTAAATTATTTCGTAGCTTACCAAAAATGTGTACAAATAACAACAAGATATTGTTGACCTCCATATTAAAAAAATCGATACAAATATTTGATCTCTATACAATTGATAACAGAAAGAATTTTAAAAATGTTTAATAAATAAAGCACTGATATTATTTTGCTGCAGCAATCAATATTTCGCTTTTCTTACCCGCTTATTATTTCATCAATTTCAATTAATCAGGCTCAGAAAGAAGATTAGACATCTCTCAGTGAATGCAAGTGAATTCAACCGAAAAATCACTTTTAATTGCATTCTCATGTGAGTTTTCACATCATCGCCATTATTTCACGAAACCAAAAGCCTCTTATAATATGATTGCTATGATGAATAACAAATTTGTCATTTATGGAAAAAGGATCTGTAGTGCTTATATATCCAGAATATAGCAGCACTTCAGTATTCTTGAATGAAAGTAAATGCACAAAATTAGAATACATTTTTTTGGTACTTTGGAAAAATAAATGCTTTGAGGATGAAGAACAGAGACAATTAAATAACGTACATCAACACCTTTTGTACAAACTCCTCGATTGAAATCATCACATCGCTTATTGCCATTCTTGTGCTTAACATGTAAATAAGGACAGTCTTCACACCAGCAGTTAAGTTGTAAAAAATTAGCGCAGACTGGCATTTGATGTGAAGGAAGGAAATGAGAATGACCGCAATCCCCACGACATAAACCCAGCATCAGCCTAAAAATGCTATGTAATCTAAAAGTTACCTACTGATTACCAGCTCTTAAATCATCCTAATTCATACCGTTCATTTCAATCTCAGTCTCCTGATCTTCTTTCAATGATGCAATTTATATCTTGATGAATTAATGATAACAAAGTCATGGCTGAATGAAGGATTGAACTTTTTGTGATCCATTTTACATAAAAATGAAAGAAAGAAAATTTTACTTGTAACAAATTTTAATAGTTTTGTGTCCGCTATCACCATTATGATCAAAAGAACAAAAAGCACCAGCTAAACATTTACCATGCTCAGCAAACTCAAAGCATTCATTAGACGTCTCTGCATACAGTTTATCTTAAAAACTACGCATATTAGAGCACTAAAAACAATGGTATCGAGCTCAATTAAAATGAATGGTGACATTTAAAAAGCGATCTGATTTAAAACCGAATCAAATGAGTTTGGCTATTTCATGATTTGGCTACCCAACATTTTTTTAACCTTTAATTCTACGAAGTCGACGATTAATTCTTTGCGGTTTTAAAAATTCTTTTTGCGTTGTTACAGTATGCTGAAAAATCTGTTGAAATTAATGGATAAACATACAAAAAAGCAGCAAAGTTATAATTTTGGAAACCTGATACAGCTCACACTTTTAAATAGAAACTTAATGTTACTTCAACTTTCAAACCTGAGAGTCTGAAGTTTGCCTTTTCCACGACATACCGTCCCGTGACATAGTTCCATTACCAACTACACGTTTAGTTGATCTAGCATATTTTTGTGATGATAATTTTGTGTAAGAAGAATCAGCTTCTACGTTAGTTTCTAAAACTTGAAAAAATAGCAGTGAAGTCTGAATGTGAAAAATTAATCCAATGAATCTAAGACTTATCTAAGAGCAACAAAAAAATCCTTACGTGACTTTATGGCAGTATGATTTCCAGCCAAAGTTTTCTGTGAGGGATAGACGGCTTTACGTACAATTTTAGTAGCAGTACGAATAAACACTGGTGCTTGGTCTGAAGCTGGTGTATACTTGGCCATTACAGATTTCACTGGAGATTTCGGGCTATTTTGGTTCGAATTCTGAAAACGGAAACAAGTTCCTAGTATTATGTATGAATATTGTTTTGATGCAATGTGAACTACTTAATATGCTATTGCATATAAATTGAGCAAAAACTTCTGCAGTAAAAAAAAATTTGGCTAAAAATTATCAAAAATTGGATTGCTTACAATAATACTTGCGTTTAAAACAACAAATATTGAAGTGGCAAAATTAAAGATGGCAAAACTAATGGGAAATAACTGCTAATTTTGGAAAAATTATCAGCCCATAAAATTAGAAATATTCATAGCAATACATACTTTTTCCTGCAATAATTCATTATGATCGCTGCTATCGAAATTCATATCTTCACTTCGAACTTTCAGTGGGAATGTACGCCCTTCTGAGGACTGAGGACGAGTACAATTCTCAGGCAACATATATATTTTTCCTCTGAACTGTGATCGTGAAGTAAGACTACTTTCGCTTTGAGTTTTTTGTCCGTCATGTTCTAAATGATCTTTTATTGCAGATATTACAGCCACAGATTTGAAGTTTGCAAAAATTTTTAAGATTTTTACATCGAATATCTGACTGATTTTTTTAAACATCTGCAATACCTATTTCTAGACAAATCTTGAGTATTTAAAACTGCTAAAGTTGGAAACCACCTGCTTTATTTGGAATATTTTGATGGCTAATGTGAACCTGTGGCTGTAATATCTGCAATGAAAATAGTAAACTGCATACGGCACTTTTTACACTCTTAATGATCGATTCAAGAACAAAATCGATATTTATCTGAAGCTATCTAACGCTTCTAAACTGCAAATTGACAATGTATAAAAGAATATAAATACCAAAATAATGATAGACCTTCAGCCTACTTTATATACTACTAATTAAAACTAATACTGAATAAAAGAGAAGATAATTACAGGCCCAAAGAAAGTGACAGTTTAAATGATGGCTAACCTGTTGATTCTTGTTAATTACATTTTCATTAACAGACTGAACACTACGGGCTGCAAGTAATTCAAAACATAAAATCAAAAATTTATAAGCAAAAATTCTTGATCAAGATTCATGTAAATTTTACATTCCAAAGAGGCTGCTCATCTCATATTTTTTTTTTTTTGAAAAAAGAGCATAAAATAACATTATAAAAATCCGCAATTTATAAATGAAAAATTAAGTGTGCATCTAATGAGAGAACCTCTATTAAACTTCGTTATTTGTAATGTCAAAGGATCTTGTTTAATATACGTGCCCACCTAAAAACATAACGATAAAATGCATACAAGATATATTCTTCTTATGAAGGAAAAGTTTTCCATTTGCAATAGAAATATAAGTGAAACAATATGCAGTAAATGATCAGCAAAAAGGCTAAAAACAAATAGTAAAGAAAAAATTTAAGAGAGATTTATTAATACCTACTGCAGAATTAGATTCTAACCTCATGTGGTGCAGGAGGTGGATCAACATAATGAACATAAGGCCTTGGTCCAATATCAAGTTTAGTTACATGATTCGTACTATGTTCTCGAAATAAATCCGTACTATACGTAAATAGAGAACCGTGATATTGATCTGGAAATGAAATAGATAATCATCGCTAAAACACTAAAAAACTTATAACATGAGAACTAAGAAAAATTTTTTGCCTTCAGGATTCAGTTTGATTCCTCTGGACTCAGAAATATAGTGATAATCTTGATAATGATAAAATCTATATGAACAGACACAAACTGTATGTAAAATGAAATGATAAGTGGAACGATAAATTTACTACATAAAATCAAAAAATTAAGTATGGTAAACGAAATACTTCAGATAACAATAAAAGTGCAAGAATTAAGATAATAGAAGATGGATTAGGATTTCCCAAACACTCACTTTCAGTAGTAAAAGAAAACTTTCAGAACATGGAGACAACTAACTTTGATTACTAATTACAGGATTTATTGCTCCATAAAATTGCTGTGCGTTCTGCCAATAACCTGAAATAAGGATGTCATTTTGAAATTATCTTCACGACTGAGAAAACACAAAAAAGACTAATATACTACGTGATCACCAGTTTCCTAATACAACCACAAAGCAATTATTATTTTTATGATACTCTGATCAATATCGACCGTCTGTGATAATATGCATTACATAATGGATGTAAATATGGATTGAAAGAAACTGCCAAAAAAATAAAGATGAACACATAAATCCCAAAAAAGTATTAATTTCTAGTTAAGCATCATTAATCACCTGACATATTATTATTTATCAGATGTAGTGCTGTAGAGTCAGGTAGAAAAGTAGGTAGAAAAGAAGAAGAAGGTTGAGGAAATGCTGATAATGAGGCTGGTGGTAGTAACGATTGAAATGACAACGTTGAACGAAATGATGATGGCAATCGTGACGAATCACGTCCAATCATAATCTGCAGTTCTGCGCGATGGACAAAATATCAGCAATACTGAATGACGGAAAATTTCATTGACAGCACAAGAAAGACAACTTCGAAGTTTAGAAGGCTGAAAACAACAAGCTAATATACGAAAAAATTTTTAGAAAATGAAATTTCTTTTGAAATCTAAGAGATTCTAAGAATTACTCTCAACTTTTACTCCAAATTATAGAAGCAACCTTGCATTTAGTGTTGTGAGTCCATTATATTTGAATTTACAATAACATTTAAACTTATATGAAATAACACTCTTGTAGTGGTAGATAACTGCATCTTTTGTAGTCATGTACTTACATTGCAAAAAATAGTAAAACTTAAAATTATTTACACATTCACTTCGCTCAATTAACAATTATCTAACTGAACATTTCAATTAACAGTTAATTTAACATGAGAATTCGTTTAGCTGGTCCCATATCTGCTACTCCTAAAACAGTCACAAAGTTGACATGCCCGTCATAAAAGTTACCTTACTGAAGATCAGGAACTCCTGACAAGTCACGGACATTATTTACTTGCTCATTTGGATTTCCTAAAGTTACGGGCCCCTACTTTACATCTAATTACTTCTGAAGCAAATCTTAAGAGTATGCCAACTTTATGACCAAACATTATTGTTTGCTTCATACTTAAAATACACTGACATAGTAATCGCAAAATGCACCGATTTTCGTCGCAAATTGAGCTGTTGCAGATTTTAAACTCTTGTTTTGGCGTGCTCCATTTTCATTTCCTGTACTATATTCCTTTCTATATTCATGAAAATATCACAGTTAATGATTACCTGCCATGAATTTGACCATCTTTGTAGCTAATTTTCCCTACTTGTCTATTGTTTTTCATTAAAACAAATTACTTTTTCCTTATCAACCTTTAATTCCTACTCATATTACACACTCTTTTGAAGTCGTGTCATTCTCTAGTACTCTCGTCGCGCAGTGTTTTTTCGATGAAATTTTTTAGCTATGAGCAGTCAATTATCTCTGCTGAGGACTATTTTTTGTTCTAAATTCTATTTGCTCCTTGACTCAATTTTTAAAACCGTTATAAACTTAAAATCACGACACAAGAGTAAGTTCGTTCAGTGCTTGTCTTTTACAAATAACATTTGTTGGGATGCAGTAGTAAATATTTTAGATGGATGTAGTTCACGATAGTAACGGCATTGAAGAGAGCGAAAACAAGTTTGTGATACCCGGAGATCGGCTTTTTCCCATCACAGAATTCTTGAAAGCTGGTATTGGCACATATGAACTCTTTGGACATATTTATGCATCTTTAGCTGGCAATTTGCATCTGCACGTAAATGAGGTTTGTTTTTTACTTTTGCTTATTAAAGGAGTCAAGACTAGTTAAGAAATGCATATATATAATACAAGTAGCTACCATCTCATTGAATTTTAATATTATGGTCAATTTCACTGATAATATGCTAATTAAGTTACTATTCCATTATTGCTATTCTTGTGTTATAATACTGGTATGAGATGTACATGATTCCATAAAAATATCTCAAGAGTAAGTTAGATATTTTCATCAAGTCATGTATATTTTATATATCTTAGTAAATTGTTTCTATAACTTCGATAGACACTAAGCATTTCGAATCATATTTTGATATTTACTTAAAGATATTTGATGCTGTTTAAAAATGTATTAATTTAAAGTTGTTTATTTTTATGAATTAATTAGGAGGCGATTGACAATATTACTTTGAATTAGTTCTGTAGAGAGCAGTTGTTTCCCATCTTTACTAATGCTTTTGATTCCTGTAGATGTAGTTCTGAAAAGATTTTTGTAGATATGATCAAGTAAATTCATAAGTAATTAATTAATTGCAAAATGCAGGTTTCATAGGAAGAAGAAATGCTTCCTTGAAATTCGCAGTTGTCAAAAATTAAGGTAGCACCGTTATATTTCATATAGAAATTATTGTTATTCTAGAAAATTGGTAATAATCTTATAGGAAGACAGTAATACAAAAGTGGTAGAAGTACGGCAAAAATCAGAAAAAGAGCAGGGGCATGTAATGCCGTACGTTGGGTGTGTTGTAACAGGCAAAGTATGTTTTCGGAATAATGTGATAAGGCATTCGTATTATGGGAAATTTTTGAGATCAAGAACTATGATTTTAATCGTTCATATACATTTCCGATATAAAACAAGTATTAATAAAGGAGCGAACTGGAAAAAATGTTAAAATAAAAGATTTCTGCATCTAATGTTATTCTTTATGATTAGCAAATGACATTTTCAGGTCCAAAACATCGGTCACAGGTTTGCTAAATGCACAATACATTGTATAGAATGTTCTCATTTGTCCCATGAATTTTCTGGAATATTGAGGAAAGGAGATATAATTCCCCATGAAAATGAGAAAGTAATGTTCTTAATTTTTTTAATTTGCTAACTTCAAACATGGTTGATAAGTTTCTGCATAATATCGTAAAAAATAATAATAGGCATAAAATATATGTTTTTTGTTCATCTGCTGAAGTGTTAATGAAGAGGGTCTGTGTGAGGCAATAAAAAATTTAATATTAATTTTTTTTAATTAAATGCACAATATCAAATAGTTTTTTCAGACAAAACTGCCAGACTATGTACAACCAGGTGATGTGATATTAGCACGCGTCATTGGTTTCGGTGATAATCAACGGTCATACTTGCTCAGTATTGCAGAAGAAGAGTTGGGTGTAGTGAGTAGTATTGGTGATTTTGGTGAACGAATGGTACCATATTCTCTTACTGAAGTAAAGTCAACTTTAACGGGTACACGTGAGAAGCGGAAAGTTGCACATGTTCCGGATTTGAATCAGTGATTACTATCATGTGTTTTTTAAATTAAAACAATTTTGTTCGGGTCATATCTATAATTTTTTTAGATCATTTGTATATTATCAGCATATTATATAGTCAAAAACTCCAATGACATTTCAAAATCTAGCCCAAAAAATGTTGGATTTAGTAGTTGATTACTTAATGGAGCATTCAAAAAATGGGGAGTAAAGGAAATATTGAACAAATTAGTAGCCAAATTTGGCTAGATAATCTGCTTTCTATTTTTGACTTCAAGTTACATAGGTTTCTCATAATTGTATCTTTCATTCTTAAAAATGTGTTTTTATTTTTTATATTATTTTTGCTATGGTATTGTAAATTGAACTGTACCAACTAAGTCAAAAATGTGATCAATATGTGTTTATATTATTTTGAAATTGTTCACTTAATTATTACGCTGGCCAGAGCTGCATTATTTTTCCAGTTGAAACACTGCTAATTTTTATTTACGCTTTTTATCATGAGGCATGAGATGATTATTTAAGTTGAACAAAACTGACAATTTATGTATTTATTTTATCATGGTTAATAAATTAACTGGTATCAAAAATTGGCTGGGTGGGCCATAAGAATCATATCGTTACTCGTAAAAACAGTTTCATCCTCTGAATCGGAAGCAGTGTTTTTTCGATATGAATATTGCTGTACATTATTATGATCCATACATGTATAACAAAAAAATCTTAAGCAACAGGACAGGAATGAATTGGTGGTTGTGGTTTGCTCTGATTTGTTACAATTCCTAGATTTTCTAGCTTTTTGATTATTTTGAATTGTTTTGTACTTTTGAACGGCTGAGAAAGATATTACACCTTCAGAATCAGAATTACTTTGGGTATCATAATAATCAATCAAAGGTATTATTTTAGCTTGATTCATTTTCTGTACATGGTGCTCATCACATGTTTTCTGCAACTTTGAAGTTGATTCGGGGAGTTCAGAACTTAATCCGGGTCCGTTCTGGTTTTCTTGTTTGCTTTTGCACGTTTCATTCTTGGACAGTAATTTACGAAATTGGTCATGTTGGTCCATATGTAATCTTCTGTGTGTTTCATTATCGAAAACTAAGTTATTTATCTGAACATCACTGTCGTTTCTAGAAATTAGTTCTGAATGATTCTGAAAATTACAGTTTTTGATCATGATAATTTCTGAGTGACAAATGCTTTTGAAAGCATATTGAACTTTGACCTTACTAGTTCTAAATTTATTCTTTACCATTAAGGATTTCGAATTAATGTCTATTGTGAAATCATAGTTTGCAAGATCTCACGTTTTGTGTTATCTTCAGTTGTTAGTAAATATTAAATTTGTCTTTACTGTGTGATTTTCAAAATTTGAAGTTGATCTGATTGTCTGTTTGATTTCCTCAGGTGGTCGAGCAATTATACCATGTATGATATGTAGTATTAGCCAAGTTTTCATTCTCATCAACATCTGAAAATAATAAACGACCTGCAACACGTAATGGTATATTGAATTGTAGTGGACATTTGATGACAAAGGATTTGTGTGAGAATAAAATTGCCAAGCAGTTTAGAAGATATACTTTTAGGAGAAATACCGGAAGAGCTTTACTATGAGTGGATAAATTCCAAATTGTACACGGAGCTACCGGGAAAACTTATTATGGTGTATCAAACTGCTATTTTCTAGGGATGATTAAGTAGGGAGCTAATTAAGTGTGGTACACTTATCTCAATATGCTTATTTGTAAATGTTTTAAGTAAGTATTATGTTGGTGAGAAGGTAAGTTTTATTTTCTCACGACCCAGTTGGTACACTGCTGTGGGAATTTGAATGCGACTGGAGATGAAGAGTGTGCTAGGAGTGTAATGAAGCAGTGCTGTCACAAGAAATACTTTTCAGTTTCGGAAGACAACACTTCATTCATCAAGTACTTGGAGAGTTAAAAGCACTGAAGCAATCAGAATTACTGTCACAATTCAATTCAAAGTGAATTACAAAAATTCAGCATCGTATACAATTGCATGGTGTAGATAGTAAAAAGGTGCAGTTGCAGTTACTAATTTGCACTGTTTTAGTCAGAAACTAATTTTCGATAAAAAATCAGAGGAAACGGAACATTCAGATGAATTACGCATGGAGTGTGGTGTTGAGGTATTTAACTCTCATTTTGCTGCTTGCAAAGATTGCATTTAATCGGATTAACAAATACGCAGAATACTTAATATTTTAGCACAGTGAAAAGAGCGCTTTATAGGCATTATCTTGGTTGTAGAGGGAACAGATCGTTTCTGGTATATGGTAACATTTGCTAAGGGTATTATTTTTATGGAGAACAGTGGTAAGTCCGGAACAAGCAGAAGTAAATAGGAATAGACACTTGCATTTTATTACTGGAATCTAGTGATACCAGTATTGCTATGGAAACAATTACTCAGTTATTGGAAAATGATCCTCAGAGGTGAAAGTAAACGATTCACTCATGTATTCAATCAGGTACAGGTACTGTGCTACCAGTACTCCCTTACTTATTACTGTTTACTGTTTTATCGGGGAAGAGAAAGGTTAAAGTACCACTCTTGCGGTGTTCCAGTTGAAAATATATTTATTATTTATGTGCATGAACTGCTGATGTGTATGCATGTCAGCTAGATTAACTCTACTTCTCTTGTGCTGAGATTTAGGTTTTTACAAAGCACACCTTCATAGCCAGATAATACTTTAATTAATTAAAATGTGTAGCAATTTGTGCACGAGTTTATTCTCACTGAGGCAATCAATTATTCGTTCGCATTTCATGATAGCTCTGCATCTGTTAACATACACAGAGATTAAGATATACCATAATAGTCTATTATCTGAGAGCAAAGTTAACGTGGATTGTGAAGAACTGTCATGCAGTTGGTTACAAGTAGGATAAGTCGTAGAGCACTGAATATGTCACAGATAATAGCCTCTGAGTGGTCAGCTTTTACAAATAATACAAAAATTTATAAATAATTATTTTTTTGACGAATGCAAATTTCACTTAAGTGTAAGTAGTGGTAGTCTTAGCAATATTGTAAAGATTTTTGTGTGATTTCGGTGTTGAATTTTGTCAAGAATTATATACCTTAATCCAATTTACGTCAATATTTCTAAAACAAAATAAGGCGTGAGATATTTGTTGCAAAATAAGCCACGCTTGCTTTTCTACTGCTGTACTCAAATCTTTTGTGTGTCATATTCATACTTATGCAATATGCTTATCACTGTTTAGGTTCACGTGTTACTTGTATTTTCGAAATCCTTCACGTTTTATGTGACATGTTTTTTTATTGTTAAATAATTTAGATACGTAATGCTTAATCAGTCGATTCACTCATATTTATTACATTCATTAAAACGAACAAATATAGTAGCCCGAAACATCTTGATATTGGCTGTCCATTCCTTCCATCGGCTTAAATTTTCGACTTTTATTGGAGAATTATGCCATAATCTTACTTCTCAGTCATCATCGGACCAATGGCGTGTAACAACTTATTTATTTATTTATTTGTTTTTAAGATTATTTTTTGCAGGAATTAATTTTATGATCAGAAAAATTCGCTCACGTTTTGTTTACTGCTAACTTTGCTAGATGATTCGGGGTCTTCAATCTTGAGAATTTAATCTAATCTAATGCTAATAGAGTGCTCTCTATCATTTAGAGATTTGATTAATGATATTTGCGTGATTGTAAATCGGTAAACTTTCATTCACTTCAATTGTGATATATCTAACTTTTTTTTTCATTAAATTTGAAACTTATAGATTTTTTAGATAGCTGGTGAAAAGTTTGTGGAAAAATATTTTACATTATCATTACCGCAGCGGCGTTCGATTTTGACGGAACTTTCCCAAAATTTTGGCGTAAATCATGAAGCATTGAAACGAGCTATTCTTGTTTATAAGAAGGTCTGCTCATTTTTCTCCTTAATGCTAGTTTGTTTATTTAACTAAGTAAAATATTTATGTTAAAAAATCATAAGTTTTTTCGTAGTTTTATCAACTGACAGCTTTGATACGACAAAAAATATATATCATCATTGGTAAAGCTATGCAAAACGGAATCTGAAATGATTTATGAGTTTTGCAAGTATAATATTTTTCTGTCGAAATATTAACGGAGTAAATAACAATCTTGAAATCAAAAAAAAGTGCAAACAGCAATGAATTTCGGTAATTTTTTAGAATGAACAGGGATTTATGAATATCGGGTCAGCAGTGCGTCCTCGGTATTTCTATCTGTTTCAGTCTGTCGGCAATCTTATAGGTGGTATCAAACAAATATGTTTTGTTCGTGCTGACGTTTTGGTGCGTAAAGCATTCATAATATCGCTAAGAAACATCAATAGTAAAATTTGCATTATAGCTAGAGTTAAGGGAGTAAGAAGTAAATCGAAATTCATAATTATAATTTATTTTCCTACAAATTTTTATACGCAGGAAATGCTTCGTTCATCAAATTTAACAAGAAATGAGAGTGCAGCTTTACGACCGGTTGAAAGTTGCTTGCGTGATTTATTGACGCTCTGGTTCTGTCAGAGTAATTTGCGTCTACAACAGCTTAAGGTTGATTCACCGATAGAAATTCTTGATAAGGTTAGTGTACTTTGTGCTCTTAAACTTATTTCGAAAGTTTTTGTTTAAAAATTTGCTGACTTAAGATTTTTTAAGTTGTAGTCATCAATGACAGCCATATGACATTTACATAATTATTCATATTGCTGAATGTTGTACCTATATGTTTGTTATATATTAACTTTTATTAGTATGATAATTTTGTTTCAATTTCTGCTTGATAAAAGCTTTACTGTGTTAACTTTACAATCCAGGTGATGAAATATGAAGCAGTGCATCCAATTGCGAGTTTACTTGATATGAAGCGCCGTTTGGGTCCTAATCGACGTTGTTTTGTATTTATGCATGAAGCAATGTCTTTTGAGCCACTCATAGTCGTTTATGTTGCGTTCATGCAAAATTTTGCCAAGTCTATGGAGGTTTATCTAACTTGTCTATTTTCAGCTTTAGTATTGCTTAGCAAATCCGTTTATCATGTGGTTTTTAACGCGATAATAAATAATTTTAAAGTCCTGACACATGTTTTATTGTATTATTATTTTTTCGACACGATAATAAGTTTTGAGAATTGTTCATTAACACTTTTTTGATCAATCAAAAATAATGAATTTTTAATGGTTTATTTTATCGCTCTTGGTGAATGAAAATATACTTTTTACACTTGTGAAAAATTTCTTACACTACTTTCAATATGAACTTTGTAAATAGAGGATAGTGTATGTTACAAAGTAATAAATTGTTAGGTTTGATTTTTTAATTTTTTTTTCAAAGAGTTTTTGTAATATTGTTAGCTTTTTAGGAGATAATGAATGTAACTAACATAATCGCAAACGAAAGTTTGAATAACACTGCTGTATTTTATTCCATATCATCAATACAACCAGGTATTTGTAATAGTCTTCATCATTCTATTCAAATTACGTTTTATGAATATATCTTTGATCATTTGTTGTAGGTTTGAGGGGTATCGATTTGGGTAATATGATAATAAAACGGGTTATTGCCGAGATTTTAAACACCAACCCACATATCCGTACTTTTGGAACATTGTCACCAATGCCTCATTTTCGTTCATGGCTTCTGCGTTCCTTAAAATGTGCAGCACCATCTGGTTAAGAATTTAACTTTTTTATAGTTATGCTTTACACTATAATCGTAAGTATTAAGTTGAGAGAACAAGAACTTGTAATGACAGTTCAAAATATTTTGTGAAAATAATATGCCAATAAGATTCGATTGTTTGTGGTTGTTTCAATTGTTGGTATATTTCAAAATTTAAGGTTGGATGAGCAATTTTTTCTTTTCAAAATCTAGCTATAAACATGCTTCTTTAAACTGTTATCGTGAGATTATTGGCTTGCTTTAATTTTATATACTGATCTGTGTGAATGTATTACAAGTAATATGAGAATACTATATTTTATAGAGTCAGTAAATGAAAATGACATAGATTATCTCTTCCTAGAATGTAATTACTATATTACATGTTTAGGTGATGTTATTGATGAAAGGTTGATGGCAATATGTGAAGAAAATGAATCTTTCAAAGGAGATATCAACATGCCGGAGCTTGTGCGATTGTTTTTATTGAATCACTTAAATCAGATAAATTTAGAAAAGTATGATGTAATATTTAATATTAAAATGAAATTGGATTCAAAAAAAGTTCATGTATAAAATGGCTTTATAGAAATATGTTTAGTTGATGGTAAGTATCTAAAATATTCACTTATTTCGAGAGAGGAGTAAACGAGGTTCGAAACTAGTACCTGAGATGACCAGTATTTATAACTTTGCTTTTTTTTATAAAATTTTCAGAAGACCAGAGAGTATGAGGTTTGTCATGAAATTTTGTCGTTGAGTTGTAACGATATAGTTTTAGATTGTGTCACTGCAAGACTGTAAAAAGTTATGAGCAGTATGAAGAAAAGAACATCAATGAGCAGTATTTCATTAATGAATGTTCAATATGATTTCTAGGCTTGAAGAAATTTCTGAGATTATTATGCATTTAGCACTTCGCTATCTAGTGGAGATAAAGCATACGGGAACAGGACGTGTTTTTGATCCTGTTGGTTTGTTATTTTCCTAGTCTTACTCTTTCAATGAAATATGAAAGTTTACATGGTTGAATGTGGCTTGTTTTTTTAAATTGGAAATTTCTCTATAAATGTAAGTTTTCCAGAAAATTTCCATTTGCGAAACGGTGCAGAGATTTATTCTATAAATTGGAAAGCTGATACAACTACGAAAGGAATGGAACGCAGCTATGGTTTGATGGTCAACTATCGTTATCGATTAGATCTAGTAAGTTATACCGTGTATAGGAAGAAAAAGTTAATTTTAAGTTAGCGCGAGGATCAAATTAGGGAACAGAATTTTTTTCAAGTAATTCGTAGCTCAGAACCATAAATAAATTGTCTTATAATACTTGGATGCCTGATTTTTATCAAAATATTTTTTTTATTCTAGGTTGCTAAATATGCGGATCAGTATATAAAAAAGGGAGAGATTGCGGTGAACTCTCAAGCACTGGCGATGTTATGACAATCTAAAATTCATGTTTCTGCCAGAAGTTAACTTCTTAGGTTTATTTTTTGTTGTTATTTATGAGAATTATCACATTTTTAAACTTTCTAAAATTGATAGCCTTATGAAGACTATGTGAATTTTTAATTTCGTTGTTTTTATCATTTTCTTGCAATTCAGAAAGATGTATGATTGTTATTTAGAGATCTGAATACATTTTTTGGTATAAAAAATATAGAAACCACTTAAGTTATAAATTTGGGATAGAAAGGATAGGAAATTCTCGTAACTGAACTGCAGTTTTTAGAAGTTACTTTTCTCATGTGTGCCAAATCATTTTTTCTGTTTAAGAATGATACAACATTAAATAAATGTTGATTATTCCCAAGTCTTTAAAAAGTATCTAGATTGTTACTCCTATTTTTCAAGTTTTTCGTTGCTGGAATCAATAGTGGATGAGCTGGTGACAGAGCAAAGCAATGAATTATATAATGGAAATAATTTTTCCATCCAAATACTTTGCTTTTTTTAAAATGGATTCATGTTCTGATTGAATTAAAAAATAAGTAAAAACTTTTATAGTTATAAGTTATAAATTTGTTCATTCTGGTTGCAAATCTTCAGCCATTGGTACTTGTGTTAAGTAAAAGGTTCGATGTTGCTATTGATTTATGTTGATAACTACAAAGTGGTCATTGGAGCATTTTCGAAAATATACAGCCGAAGTTTTTGTCAGTTTTCTTAGTGGTTCCAAATGGCTACGATTTGTTGTGTTCGAAATGAGAAATTTTGCAAGAAGAATGATAAGTAAATGTTTCAGATTTCAGTCTCAACATTATACCTAAATTATGGGCAGCGATAGTAGGAAATGTGACACACTTTTGTTGAAAACATGGAACCAAACAATCTTATCTTTTAATCTGGTCTTGCACAATCTCTCTGCAGTTCGTACGAAATTTTCTAGGTGTATTTGTTATATCGTGTTTCATTTACTCGTTTGATAAGTGATTTGTACAATCAGTTCTAAATATGTTATACGATTCCAAGCTAGTTTTTTAGTCACATGATTTGGATTATCTGAGATTCACCACTAATGTTTTAGAGAAATCTACTGTAATTCTTAATCATTGTGTGATGTGACTTTGATGAACATTTGCATCCTTTTTTCAGTATTTTCTTTGTACACTTCTTCCAAGGATGTGCTTAAAAATCATTCAAGTTACTGTATTATCAGTAATGGAATACTTGAATAGAATAGTGATAAAACCTTAGTCTTACATTAAAGGAACAGGGACATGATATATATTCTTTCTTATTAGATCAATTCACAAAAAGTAAAGATTTTATGTGAATCATATTTGTAGTTATTTATAATAAATTATTTCTTTGAGTCAAAGAACCGCCACATAAATTTGATTGTTGTAGTGGTTATAAGATTCAGATGATTCTGTATGAGTTGATTCTTTTATTTCAGGAACACAGATTATTTCAGAGAAAAAAAGCTTATTTGTGCATTGCTTTATGAGCATTCAATGAATTCTTCTTGGTGCAACATTTTTTTTTCAGGATAAATTTAATTATCCAACAAAAAACGCCGAATCCAGTTTTGAAAGTAGAAGATTCCGTTCTAGCTGAGCGCGGTAATTCCCATTTTCAGCAGTGGTAATATTTCACTGTCATGGCTTCTATTACTTTAATGTGTTTCTAAATTTATCTTTCTCATGGTAGCGGGAAAATGCAAACTGTATCTTTATAAGCAGATTCTTTCCTCTTCACTGGTGCTTTTATACATTTCATCATTGACACTTTTTGTTTCTCAGTTTGTTAGTGTTCAAAAGTTGCAGATGACGGTTATGGTGACACAAAAATAATTCAATTTTATCATTTCCTTTACGATCGCACTGGTGATGCTGATGAAACAAATCATAGAACAGCAATTGAGATGAAAACAACTTTGCGACTTCAGCAGAAGCAGATGGCACTCCAATCTAGCTGGTCTCAAGGTTTATAAGTCTAGTTACCAAATTGATGGAAGTGGTAATGAAGGAATCAGTTAATTAAAAGATAGAAACGAATTGAGGAAGCTATTCAAAGCACAGCTACTACTGCAAGAATCAGAAAACTACTTTTTGCAGGCATACCTCATACGGAAGCTCATCGGTCATCTTTTGAACTCTATGGACCAAAGTACATAAAATGTTCAGATGATAAATCGAGTCTGCTGACAGAGTATATCTCATCATTCTAATGATATATCTCCATTGCTTCTTATTCTTTCGTGTCTCCACTTCGTTAACAATCCGTTATCTGCTCAACGTTAAGAAATTTTTCGCACTTAATTTTGCAAGCAGCTATTACTTGTGACAGAAAAATAATATCACTACATAATTTAATTGAACTTACTACTATAAACTTATAATGCTCGACTTCAGTTGCAACTTGCATATTCCGAACCAGTTATGTGTAACGACGGTTTAAGGATTATCATCTGTTCACTGTGATAATGTGGATAAGTTCTGAGTGGATGGAGTTTGTCCCTAAGGAAAAGAAAATCTGAAACGGTTTTAAATTCTGGTCGTTTACTTGATTATTGTAGGAAACCATAATATTCCATTCCGAAACATGGGAAGCTTAAATATGCGAAGTATCCCGCATTGTTATGTACTCCATCTTCTTCTGCAACTGTACCATCTAACTAAATTTGGTAACCTACAAACATGGGATGTCCTTACTATTTTCTTGTCGTTAATAGTATGCAAATGCCAATCACTCCCTCATTGCTCACTACAACATTCCAATGGTCGTTGGCACTGAATACGTGCGCGTTGTTGTGCGACGCGTTTGAGGAGAGGCGCCGCGTCAACATCGATAATCTATAGCTGTTTACTGTTGCAGCTTTATACTATGTATAGGAATTACCGTTATTGCTGTGAATTTTGTTTTTTGTAATTAGATGTTCATTAAAAATGAAGTAATTTCTGGTCACATATAATTATCACATAGGAGAATACAGATTTTTCGAGTAAGAGAAATAATATTGTCAAAGCGATGTGGGTTCCGACACGCGAAAGCATACTGTAGGCTGTTTCCATTCATTTAATTAGCAATGTTTCATATAGGTTGCTCGGCGGGTCCTGTAGGTACGTATGCAGTCACGTGCGCATACGTTGAACTCGCTCAAAATATGCATGCAAAAGTTTGCATGTCACCCTTTCGGTATTAGTCATATTTTGCATTTATTAGTA
The DNA here is from genome assembly GCA_900618365.1 of Thelazia callipaeda. NCBI lineage: Eukaryota > Metazoa > Nematoda > Chromadorea > Rhabditida > Thelaziidae > Thelazia > Thelazia callipaeda. Next base: position 37,240 of record UYYF01000055.1, read on the forward strand.
ATGTATGTAGTATTGTTTGTAGTGCGTGAGGTGGGATTTTTTCGTAACGAGCGTTTCTTTGTTAAACATTTGCTTTTTGACTAACAGCGCTATATTCGTGCAAGTAAAGATAACCTTCAATTTTTAATCAATTTTACTAATTGCTATCAGGCCTCATGTGGAATGTCATGAATTAACATCAGAAGAAATATCCCTGAAGACACTTTCAGCAGTTTGTACCTACGGAACTTATTATTGTGAGTGTTGGCAAAAGCAAGAGACATGAGGACCGATTTATTACTATTTTATACATATATGTATATATATATATAGTGCAGGAGCTACTAGTAATTACAGGGTCGTAGAACTTGAATGTGTATACTTTATGCTAGCACATCCTCAGTACTTGAAGTACCACTAATCACTTTGTTGCTGTACATCTTATTGCTCTCTTTTCCTATTGTCAGTGTTGAGAATTCGTAATATAAGCGCTCTGGCATGATGGTCCTAACACTGGAAAATCTTTATCCGTTTTGTGCTATGTTTAGATTTAGATTATAATACTTACATATTTTGACCTTCATAGAAGGATATCTTATAACAATTTTGGATATATTTTTAAGATAACTTGTACATCTTAGTTTTTGATTGTAAGACATTTCATTCTAAGTGTCATCTTGATCTTAGTACTGGGATATTCCAAATGTAGTACCAGAACACTTCGACCTGGTTGTAGATGCTCATATTTCAGCGCTGGAACATTTAGATTTTAGGATTGAGTAGGTTTTACAAGAGGACATAAGATTCCTAATGATGGAGTATCTTGATTTCAAGTTGCAAGTTATTTCGATCCTTAGTAATGTAGGGACATTTGGTGTAATATCGCGATGTCACTATTGGTTTTAGTTTATAAGGGAGAGCCCAAGTACTAAAAGATCTCTTTGTTTATCCTCCCAACTCCAAAATTGGGCATATTCTACTATATTAAGTGTTAAGATCTTTCCATCATCATAGTCGCATCAGGAAATCTCTTGGTCACAGTCAGAGGTAGATTAGCTGTGGTCCATCTCAGTCTAATAGTAATACATTCATTTTTTAAGTAACAAGACATGTTGATTTTGGTACGTGACTACTTTAATCCCACGCTTATTATTGGTGGAGCAACTAAAAAGTTTCAGCTGTCTCAAATTTAAAATGTTTCTTATCGAACATCACGAGCGCATAATTATTTCGTCTTGATTCTTTAACTTACTCTGCTGTTACTAGGTTTGTGAAATTCCAGTCATAATATAAAAGTGAATAGATCTTAAGAAGAAAAAATTTTCATTTTTCACTCATAAAGTGGAAAATTTTTCAATAACGCACCTGCATTATATACAATGATTGACGATAACTTCCATTAATTTGAATCAATAACAAATGGTAGTTCATGCATGCTAAAGCTTATTATATCTGCTAATTCAGTACCTTCGAAGCGTCAGTCATTTGTCATTTGTGTTAGTAAATTTTGGAATGGAATTGATTCTTTAAGTGGATAACATGAACTATTTAAGTATTCGACTACTCTTGGGGCTTCTTCATTGCAATCGGTCATCAACGATAGATCCGTCAAAAGAAGTAGTACAGTGGACAATTAATATTCGTATGACATCTGTTGTTTCCGATTTTCTCATCCTTTCATGGCTCACATTGATCCATCTGCATTAATTCAAGCCTATATTCCGTTCATAAAATCAAGGTTTCACCTTTTTTGTTTTGTCTTTTTATCTTTTAAATGTTGTTGAATTTTTTTGATATATTGTTAAATTATGATGAACTCATTGATATTAGACTTTTGCTTATTTGTATTATGATACGATGTTTTATTGAGGAATAAGTGGGATAGCAATTTAGGGAATGTGTACTGTAGAATTTGATTTCATCTGCAAGAACTCTCGTTTCAATAACATTACGCTTAATTTTTGTAATAAGTTTTGTCATCGTTATTTCCATGTTTTTCTATGTTCAAAACATAAGCATAAGAGTTCATTTAAATCATCTCATTATGTAACTGACTGCAATAATTTTTGCAATTTTGCTTGTATCACTAAGATCTTGAATTTTTCCGTTCTGTCCAAGTCCTATTTCATTCATGTTGTACAATAAAATTACTTGTAGTGAAAGTTTTGACTCTGAAAGGCAGTCAGTAATGGGACCAGCTACAAAAAATTGCACCGTTCTAAATTCGCCTACGTCTGGAAAAGATGGTTGTGAAGAGGGAACCAAAGCAGTTGGGAATCGTAATTTATATTTGTCCTCTTTTTTTTCAAAGATTTAGTGATTGGTCAAGAGAATTCGACTATCAGAGCAATGCTTTTGTTATGCTTATTTATGTTTCGAAAATTGAAATATGTCAGACATATTAATTCTCAGACTGATAATGCTATAAAAATTGTGCAACGAATAATTCTGCAATACTGTTTGCTGCTATCAAATTTAGTTATGGTATTATTCTCTACAGCTTTAAGGTGCCAATTCAGGATCGACACTTGAAAACGCATCTTTGTCTCCATCATCACAGTCGACAGGTTTACATATGATTCAGACAAATTATCGAGATAGTTCATCATCACCTCCTATTCGAAGGTTTATTTCTACAATCATACTTTTATATTTATAAATGTAGGTTTTTACAGAGTGGTTAAAAATGATTTCTGTTTCCTGACTTAAAGATGAACAAAAGTTTGTCTTTATGAAAGAATCAGCAATTGTTCTTACAGATCAGTCTAACATATGGCTGAGCATGTATGTGATAACTGCTGTGAATACTGCACTGTCTTGTTCACAGCAGTTATCACATACATGCTCAGTCATATATAAATGTCCGTGAATACGATTTGATATTCTTTTTTCAACCAATAATTAATTTTATACATAGTTCTTTGAGAAAGGTAGAATATTGAGCTTTCTCATTCATTTTACTGTAGTGCAAAACGATTGAAATTGACTACATCATCAACATCATCATCATCACGTAGTTCAAGTGTAAGTGGCATAAGCACATCATCCATTCCTGTCAATATAATAGTAGATGCAAAACACAAAATTAATGGGAAGCAGCAGCACAAACAGTCTTCGAGCAGCTCTCCAACTTCAGAAGCTGCTGTGCAAGATTCTTCCTCTGGTACAAATATTGTCTCTGGAAAACCCAAGTAAATTTTAATATTTGTGACTTTGCATTCGGATTCAAATAATTTAAGTCATTATTAGTTCTGATATCAGATGATCAGTGCTCTCATTTCATCAGTTTTGTGAGGGAAATTTTGAGCATTACTTCTATGACAACAGGATTACTGGAATATATTATTTGACTTAGTTTTAGCCCTTTATCAGTTCGTATGAACACGAACTCAAATTTTACCAACATCAATGGTTATGATGAAGAGCCTTCGACTTCTAAAGCTGTGCCTCCTGATTCGAAACTTTTACCAGCTAGTGGCTTAAAAAAGCGAATGGACATTGTCAGTAAACCTATATCATCACCATTAAAAAGTGGATATCAGGTTTTTTTCTTTTGAATATCCTGCATTTGCAAAGTTACATATGCATCTCGCTGTTCATTTTCATGACTGTAATAGATATCTAACCCATTACTGTGTATAACGAGCTATCTTTTTCATGTTTTGAAATTTTAAGTCCTAAGTGCTGAAGTGTGAACTATTTTCTCCTATTTTACTGGTTTAAAGAATATTATTAAGTATCAGTGATTTTTCAAACTCTTGTTTGATTTTGATTTAACTTTATTCAGAACGGAAAATCTGAGCGGAAGCGTTTATTGTCGGAAAACAATGAACGAGAAGTTAGACCTCCAGATAATCGTATTATATTTTATGCAACATGGGAAGGAAGCTGTGTCCTTGTAAATCTTTTGCAATATTTTTGTATTTCTTATTACAAGATTCTACTTAATTTTGATGTAAATGATTTCTATAAACCATGCTTATTCTTTTGTGTCAACTGTAAGCATCAGAAGGTTTATTAATTTTAGAATCCAGATGGTCGTAATGTTGGTGTTGGTCTTTGTAATTACTCTAACGATTGCTTTATGAACTCTGTTCTACAAATAATTGTGCATTGTATTCCATTTTCAAGATACCTTGGAGAACATAACAGATTATTTTCATGTATGCTTTCGTCTATCATATGTCATTTTTTCAAGGATTTAATTTTTTTTCATTATATTTAATTGCAGGTGTGAAGAACTGTGTAACTTGCAGTTTTGCAAAGTTTGTAAGATGTTCAATGTCGAGCAAACAACCGTTTAAACCTAGTTGGATAGGTTATATCCTAGATGGTTAGGTCTTTATTAGTAGAAAAAAATCGTAGTACTTCTTACTCATGAATAAATCTTTGACTTGAAGATATAAATGGATTTAGCATAAACGAAACGTATGCGAAGCTAGCTTAAAATTTAATTCAGATTTCTAAGCAATTCGAAAGCATTTATAATAGTCCTGTATTTTTTGTTGATTGGTTTCTATTTCTCTGGTGTCAAAAATTCATCTCACCATACTCAGCTAGTATTTTTCACTTCGTTTTCAAATCATAAGTACCCGTGACTTAAGCACAGCAAGAAATGATTAGAATTCTTGAATTTTTAAATGACGCGTGATGAAGAATTCTTATTGTTTCCAGAAGCGTTTAAACGCCGTTATTCCAACACACAAGAAGATGCTCATGAAACTTTAAATCATATATTAGATGCCCTTGACGCAGAAGCACGTGTGGGACTTCCATCCTCAAATTCTGGTTTTGATGGTCCATTAAAGTATGAGCTTTCTTGATATAAAATTATAACTAATTACTTCTCTGTTTATAGTGTTGCTTATCAGTATTTGTGTTGGAAATTGTCTTCAATTTATCTCCAATTCAGACTAATACCTTTCACTTCAGTGACTTACGTTTATTAACACCGGTGGAACAACTGTTTTGTGGAACCCTCAGGAATGAGATTCAGTGCACGATTTGTTCTACATTGCTCATAAATTATGAACGCTTTCGTGAACTTAATCTTGGTATAAAAACGCAGGACTGTACCAGGCGAATCTGTCTAGAAGATTTATTAGACGATTATTTTGGCAGCGAAGTTTTAAATAGTTTTCATTGCAAAAAGTAATTTTTCACTTGCATATTGATCCTGCTAACTTACAGTATAGTAAAGGATTTATGTATGTTGATGAGGAAAACATTTCTCGGGTAACTTAGTGAAGCAAGATAAAAGTACTGTTACATCAAAAAATCTCGTCTAAACTCAATGTTATCTGAAAACAAGTCTTCAGGTGTAAAAAATCAATACAAGTTGTGCGTACTTCACGCGTTTTGCGTGCACCTAATTTATTGATAATTCAGCTGAAGCGGTTTAATTCTTTCGGTGCTAAAATAAGTATACCAGTTAATTTTAATGTAAGTTACTTATCAAAGATATCTGGTTGGTTTAAATCTAAAGCGTAATATAGGCTACATACATTGTGATATAGTCTTACTTAAGCGCTTATTTAAAAGTAAGGGAATTTCTTTGTTCATAATTTTCTCCTTTCAAACTATTGAAAGTGTATCAAAAAAAAAAATTGTATTTTTAAAGTTTTTTATTTAATTTAGTGTATGTGCTTTTTATGATGCAGTTTTTTGTCCTTTCCTTAGCAGTTTCTTGTCATCTCACCGCACTTGTAATAAGATTTTTAGCATTGAATTATTTAATATTTTCAACTGTAATTTTTAATTTCGTGAAGGTAAGATTGAATATGGGTCGTTATGTTCATAATGTAAAAGAATTGCACCTCTATGATCTCAGTGGTGTAATTCAACATTTGGGCAATTCAGCCGATTATGGACATTATAATGCTGTCGTACGAAGTTTTGATGGCAGAAGCTTTTATTTGCTGGATGATGAGCAGGTAAAAAGCCCGTTTTATTAGTAGTATGGCAATAAAGTTTCGTTAAATAAATTTTGAAAAAGTGGTGGATGCTTAAAAACTTGGCAAATTTCGTTTTCTTAGATTTTCGAGACATAAATTATATTACTCCTAATTCTTTAATGAGCTTTGACATTACTGTGTTTTCAGATTATAACTTTATCCTTTAGTGTGACAGTTTTTATTAAGTAAGGAACGAGTATTCATTTTATAAACCAATTTCCATTACGAGTCTAAAGTGGTAGTAGCGATTCGCTTTAATATTTCACTAGTAAATATAATATGAGCTGCAAATCTTATTTTTCATAAATGTTACTCCTTTAGTATATATCATCTTTTTGCATGCGTCAGTAATTTCATTTAAAATCATGTTTTCTTTAGCGCCACAGAATTTCTTTAAATGACTTACACAATACACAAGCCTACATTTTGGTCTACATTCGCTGCAATGCATTCAAATCTCCAGAAGTTTCTAGAAGTAATGTGAATGACGCACAAAACGGAACTCCTCCAAAGAATCGCACGGTTAAACGTGTGTCTTCTTAAAAGTTCAATCTGGTTGATGGCTTGTTTGCTTTTGTATTTCATTATTCTAAATGTGTACCATTTCATTCTACATTGTGCAGTGGTAGAGTTCCTAATGAAGCAAGAATATATAATGTTATTGTTGCTATTATTTTAAAAAATTTTGTATGATGCTTCTATAGGCTAGTTCTTTTGTGAATATTGTACTAAATTGAAAGACCTCGCATTTGTTTCTGAAATTAAGTAATTATCTGCCAATATTTTGATTTTGCATCGGAATTCAAATGTACATTACCTTTGTTTTGTTTTTTGTGATTCTTTTATCATTGCCAAAGTGAAATGGAAGGCTGTTTTATTTCTACTTCTTGCTGGTTTCTATCTAATTTTTTGTTATCCGGTTTTTTTTTAATTTGATTTCTCCCGTTGTCTTTCGTTTCATCTTTTTTATTTTAGTTGTTATCATGGTAATGTAATCTGCTTTTAAATCATGGAAGTCTTAAAGTTTGGGTTTTTTTTCAAACTTTCTTTCGCATTGTTTTTATATGTATGTAATACGTCCAGCTGATTCACATGAGTGTTGAGAACACATTGCAGCTGTGTGTTTAATTTCAAGATAGATTTGTTTAGTTTCGTTAGTATTCTTTGTTACTTCATTAATGCTTGTCTGACTTATCAATTCTAGTTGAGCTGGAAGTACAGTGACTTATTTCGGATATTCAATACATATCCTGTTTATTGGGCAAATGTGCTTCTGAAGTGTGGAAATGTTTGTTTTCCATAGAAAGTGAAAGCTTTTAAGCAACTATAATTTTCGTTCTCTCTAATATATTTGGTTGATGGCTTGTTTGCTATGGAAGGATATAGTTATTACTAATCAAACGAATTTCATTGCAATCGTTTACCTGTAAAGAACGTAGTAACTAGATCTTCACATTTTCCGTGACAGCTTTGTTAGTGAATGTTATTGTGGGTTTTGCGAAGTGGCATGTTGGTCTCATGAAGTGTAGTGGTTTAGAACGTGTCTTGATACGAACCTCATATCGTAATTGTTTTATTATTCATTACCAGCCCATATATTATTTATCCATTTTTTAAAATAATTTTTTTGGCTTGCAAGACTTATGAAGATTGTTGTGAGATTTCGGCTTGCTTAGTAAGAAAAAGTAGGGAGTTGCTAGTTTTGCGGGTCTCGTCGCACGATTTATTTTCTAGGTTTTATTTGTTGAAAGTATTTTATTTTTGGAAGTAACTGTTTATAATATTATGTATTTCCTATACTTAATTCCTGTATTATCTTTCTATCTGAAGACGTTTCAGCATAAGAATTGACTATTGATATTCATGTCTACTTTTTCTGTACCATCAATTAAAGAAATGTGTAGTAGCGATAATTCTGTGCAGTCATAAAGTTTTTTCATAGAATGGTGCCAGCTGGTATTTGGAAATCTGACGTGTTCCATGCTGTAGTTACGCGCAAATCGCTGTTTATTTCATACCAGGAATACGTGCGGTGAAAAATGAAAGCCGATGCTTGTAGACTTAATGAAAGGATGAGTGCATTTGTCGTTGACTGTTGCAACGCAATGCGATAGTTGTCTGGCAATTTCTCTGCATAAGTATAGTTCCTCGTCATCTTGAAAAGATTATTCTTTTCTGATTGTGGAGAAATTGCTCGAGATATAGAAAGTTGGTAATGATGTTTGGCCAGAGCACTAGAATGTTTTGTTGCAACAAACGTAGAGATGAGTTGGAGTTCTTTACCTAGTAGCTCACGTATATTAAATATTTGGTTTCTTAGTGCAGTTAGATTGAATTTTTGGTGAGCATTATTTCGTCAAACTGGGTAGTTATGTTTGCAAGGAACTGATTAACAATTCAGAGTATTTGCATATGGATTTCTAGAAATGTGGCGAGCATCAAGTGAGGGGTTGAAGTTGTTGGAAAGTTGGCTAGGTGAAATGGATGACGTGAAATTAAATGCGCAATTCAGTCGACTACAGAAAATGGTGAAACATGCTTGTGAAGTGATTCTGTTCTCAGTTAAATATCCCTAAAATTCTATTTCCGGAGCGTTACAGTCTCGATATTAGTGACAGGTTTTTGTGTAGTTGATTATAACAAAGTAAACCTTTATTTTGTGCTATCATTGCTGCAGAATCGTTACATGAAAAAAATATTTGTTTCGGAGGGTGTGTTTTTATAATTTCAAAGAATTTGTTGCTTACTTGGAATTCATGATTCATTTTTAATGTACATATGCATTTATTGGAACCGGGGAAAAAATGTTCTGTGGTTTTTAATCTGGTCCTGTGTTATATTTTGAATCTGGATATGGAAGTAGATTAGAACGACTGATTTTTTAGCTTACCTTCCAAAATGTGGTGGAATTAGTTTTCGTGCTAATATCAGTCAATTCTAAAGGAGTAACAGTAATAATGGCAAAGAATAAATGGATCATTTATTTGTTATCATCTATCTTGTATTACAGAATGGGGAGACGATATTTTGCTACGATGAAATGGTATCTGTTTTGGAACCACTGTCAGAGAAATTCCCAATTTACAGGTTTATCAATACTGTTACACCTTATGTGCCTCAAGTCGAAAAGAAGATTGATCCGAAGTATGAAAGTAGATTGAAACGGCTAAAACAGGAACAGGTGACAAATGACACTTAAGTCATAAGCAGCATTTTTTCGTGAAGTAAGATTGTTAGTTTTTGAGGAGTATTGTATTGAAGACAAATATTTTATGATAAGAGTAGAATAAAGGGCGAGTTTGTAAAATCTTAGGTGGGGTAACTCTTATAAATGTATTACAAAGTAAGAAGATACGTAAATATCAGTAACACGATGAGAAAAGACAGGAATACAAAAATTTTTGAAATAGAAGTGAATACTATAAAACAATAAAATCAGTTAATGAGGCACCTGGTAAAAATAATGTTAAAATGAAATGTTTATTTGATCATTCATAATTCATAGAATTACCTTATTTTAGGAGAATCGGGAATATCTTTTAATGACTCGTTCAGTTGATCCTAATCAAATTTATGATCGTGAAAATGTATGGCAAGGATTTGGCGAGGTATGAGTTCAACTTGTTCTTTATCAAATTTATTTGCTTCAATATAATTTTTATACTCAATGTGAGATTGAAAATAGAACAGTTACTTTGGGAGGATTTTTTTTCTCGTTTATTCACGTTCTTATAAGCAATACAAAGAGTGCATTGTGCAGATTATGAATTAATAATAAAATTTAAAAAAATAAAATTTTCTATCTCTTTGATACGCACAGGAATAGAAGCTAGCTTTGCTTAAAATTTGAAATAAGTGATTAAGATTCATTATTCTAGTTGTTTTTGCTACAGGAGTTAAAAGCAGTAAACAGGCAGTTGATGATTATTGTGAATACACTTCTCACCGTAGCTGGTGGATTTTCATTTGGATATTTTGGTAATTATTCATTTTAAAAACGCTTCGTGAGTAGATTTACCAGTTAATTAAGAAATTATAAAAAGACTTCGAAGTCCTTCGTGATTTGTTTCTTATTTTAGGAATTGGATATGCTTATCCGGGCTTAAATTTAGATATAACATATCGAATGGTTCTGGGTTTAGTAATTGCTGCTGCTGTATTTTTTGCAGATCTATACTTTATTGTTCGAGGAATGGATAATTTAGGAGAAAAGCCTATCAAAGTTAGTGAATTCGCAAATACACAAATATTCAATAAGAAAAAATCAGTGTATGAAATCGTTTGGTACTAAATTCGTAGATTAAATCAATGATTTCAGGTAAAAAAATCATCTGCTCAAAAACGAATAGTCATTGATTCAGTGAAGAAAAATACATGAAGTAGTTGAGCTTTTCTTCATTCGATATATTTTACTGTTTTTTTTTTTGGTTTCATCAGAAAAAATTCCTTGAATTTGATATCTTGTATCATTTCAATGTAGTTTTTCTTAATGCTGTTGAACTTAATTCTACTTTTTATTTGTTAGTCGAATAGCTTTGTTAATGTTAAAGTAATCTTTCTTAATGCTATTGAATTTTGTTCTTATTTACTTATTTATTAGTGGAATAGCTTTTTGTTATTTCATATTTATGTGCATAAGTTTTTTGTTTTATTGTAAAGCGTTAGTAATTGTTAATTAGCGAAATCTTTCTTGTAATCAGTTCGTCGATGATCATGTTCTTCCGACTAGTGCAAAAAAACTTATGTCATGTGCAAGGAAATTTATTTTTCGAGTAGCTTTGTTATTGCTTGTACTCATGTATAACAAAAATACTTTATCACAATGAAATATCAATAAGTAAATGGGGAGAAGCTTTGAATTCTTCATCTCATTACAAAAATCAGATTTTGTTCTTACCTGGTTTATTTTTCATTGGCTGTATCAAAATTTTCCATGCATTCAAAGATCTTTTTGCAAAGTTTGAACTAAAGCTAGCATTTGCTGAAAAGTTTTTGTTTTGTTGGGAGGTGTAAGTAACTGTTAATTAGCAAAATCTTTTATGTCATCAGTTCGTTGGAGATCATGTTCTTCCGACCAAATACCTCATGTTTTTTATAGTTTTCTAATTTTGATAATAATTTTGTATTTTTTATGCCACCAGTTTTTGTGAATAACTGGCTTATTTTTGTAAATAAATAGTTTACTGATCAGATCTTTAATTCTTAAAATTAATTAATTTCTAGAAATAATAGCCTTTGTAGCAAAGGACGACAAAAAAAGTTTTCTGTAAAGTTGGAAGTTATGTGTAGCTCATCGTGACAAGTTAAAGTTCTGAAATTTTGGATTGCAGTACTTTTTTATTTCCAATTGAAGATAGAAGCTGTTGATGTCCTTGCGTAGAACTTCATGCTTGATAAATTTTCTCAAAATTTCTTCGCCGCACTGTGTACGAGAATTGTCTAAAGTTCAGCCAAAATATAGTAAGTTTGAGATTTCATCTTATCAGCGCAAAGTTTTAGCAGTTTCGAAATTGTATGTCTTGAATTCACTGAATACAATATCCTGTAGCTTATTTTGTGTACCTGGATTTTGTTGTATACGTATAGTTTAATCTTACGTAGTTAGCAACATGAGAGCATTATTTACAAGATTGACTTGATGCATGAGCGTTTCAAAAGTAGATTTTTGTGTAATTTTTATGCGATGAATAGCAATTTTCAATTTTTTGATGAATACTTTGCGACAATGTGATTATCTTCATTCATATGATGAGTTATAAGTATTTAGTACTCGAGAATACTAGAAAAAAGTAATGAATATCAAATCAAGGTAAAGCTGTTTGCGAAAATATCGGAATCGTGCAGCGAAGTTTTGTACCACTGCGAACAGTTTCAGTCTCTGATCTAGGTTATTCGATTTTAACCGATGCAAGTAAGAACAGATCTCTCAAGGATGGTGGAATGTTGCCACCAAAATTAGTACTTGCAGCAAAAGTTAGTTTTTGTTGATTAATTTTTCTAGCGATAACCATTTAGTCTTTTTCAGGCATTGTTGTATTTTTTTTTTCATATAAATTAATATTAGGTCCTGTCGTTGTCTAGTTCAGCTATTAGTCTGGCTATGATACCTGTAATGTCGCAGATTTTAACTCAGAAACCAGGCACTGGAACTATTGCTGCGGGTTTGTTATTAAGAATCTACTATACTGTGTTTAAAACTAAATCTCTCAAGAACACTGTGTGTTGCCCGACAAAATGCTGTCTGCAGCACGTGTATCTAATTATAAGTAAATGTATTAAGTGATTAACTTATGGTCTGAAAAATTATCTCACCAATTTTTATTTTTAGTTCTGGATTCATTTTTCATTTTGTATGCTTTCACACCGATATTACTGCATCAGATTTTGGTAAAACGTTATATAGTTGATTTATTTTACAATCCTGAAACAGAGGTATGTTTTTTTCTGACAGTATTATTTGGAAATGAAGAACTTTTATCGATTTAAAGCTGCAAATTTGTGAATTTTTCAAGAACTATGTTTATTATTTTCTAGATTTGGAATGCGCAAATTAAAATCTATAGATTGATTTGTTCGAATTTTCAATATGACTCGAAAGATTTGATTTTTTCAGTCTTAAATCTGTAGTTAAATGTGAAATTTGCTTTGTTATTTTGGGATATCCAATCATATCTAACTTTCTCTAATGAAGTTATGACATTTTCAGATCTTCACATCGGTGCATTTTGGATTTTTCCTAGGAAAGAATGCTTTGAGGTTCCGAGCCGAAGATGTAGTAGATTCCAATTATTCACCGGATATGTTGAAATTATGGTTTCCACTTGCTACTGCTGTTATACATGGGAAACCATTAATGCTTTGTTTAAACGAAAAAATTTATAATGATGATTTAATTTTTCGAAAATTGACTCAAAATATTAAATTTACTAGTTAATATCTTCATTATTGTATAATAAAATGTAGCACCATAAAATGGTAAATTTTTGCATGTTCTACACATTTCCAATAAGTATTTTATTCTCTGAAACATGGAAATCATTCAGTGATTGGGTGAAAAGATCTAATTTACGAATAAATTTTAACTTTTATATGCACTCAAAATTGATGCTATATGTCTGTTTAAACACTTTCTACTTTTTGTTATTTTATGGGATTTAAGGAAAATGAACACCCTTGAAAACTGTCTCAGAACTGATATCAGGAGTCACGCTTGAAGTTCCCTTACAGGAATAGTTTGCATGAAATAATCTCGTTAAAGAGAATATATCACTGCTATGAACTAGAATCAGCTATGATCTAATACAAGAGTTTACTTTTTTGGAAGTTAGCTATATTGTGTTTTATCCGTTTCGGTATTATTGGCTAATAAACAAATATAATTGTCCTGAAATTTTCCTTGTTGTCTTTGTATTTGTAGCTTTTCTTTATTCCTAATTTTAGCCATTAGTCAGCTTTAACTTCTTAGTATATGTCAGGTTATGTAATGTTGTACTGGCAGTTGACTATAATAATGAAAATAACAGCAGTAATTTGGGCATTTTTTAAAACAGAGTAAAGTTATCATAAGACTGTAGTAGCTAACTTCCTGCGGAAGAAATACAGATGTCTGAGTGTGAATGTATCCTACAATTTCCAACAATTCATTTTCAGTGTTTCAGTTTAAAATGGAGGTATTCTAAAAGTATTATCTCCTGCTTTTTTAATTATTAGTACCTTAAGTATTATCTTTTTAGTGTTGCGTATTTCAAAATGTGTATTTTAGAATTTTTTAATTTTAAATTCCACTTTCTGAATACATGTTAAAAGAGATGAGTATATTTAAGCATTTGTTTACTTCGCTGGTAAACATTCCTTATTGCAACTTTTTTCACTATAATTCATTTTTTATGATTACTCTATTTTTTATTACTTTAGCTCACAGTAGAGGTATTACTTTAATCATTAATAAATAGATTATTGATTGAAGTTTAAATATTTCCTCTAGCATTTACCATTATGAGTTGAAACAAAGAAAAAACACCGTAGAAATGACTTCTTCGATTCAAATTTATTTGATGTAGAATGAAATTTTTCATTGCATTTTTTATCAATGCTAACGATCAACGGCAATCACACTAGCATTTGCTGATATTCTAAGTGAAGCAAATAACAGACAAAACTTTCTCACAATTTTCACCAATCTTTTCATCTATTTCAAACTTATTTTCTTGACTACCAGCAAAAGTTTTCATTCTTCTGAATCCAGTATGAACTCTCAATTTATTTGCATATTCATGAATCTTGGATTATTTATGATATGGACGATTCTGCCAGGTACACAAGCAATAATTGGTGGCGAAGATAAAGAATGGAATCGATTTGGTTTCCTCGTTAAAGTATTTGTTTCAAATGTCTAATTAATTTCATATTTTTGCTAAAATATTATCAATCTTGCAATATTTAGTATTGCAATAAAAACATCGTTGTTGGCATTTTTTCAGGCAATTGTGCAAATTTATTGAGTAATTTGTTTCTATAACCTTATACTGAATCCTTAATTACATACTAATTATTGAATTAGGAATACGTGGAATCACAAAGTTTTATTTAATAAAGTTTTCTTCCTGCATATCGCTGAATAATTAAATTATTGAACCAGTGTAGTTGTAATGTGATGATGAGATTCTAAACTATAGAAATTGACATTACGATTAGTACAAATAATTTTTGCATTTCTTACAAAAATATTGATGATACAAATTTTCTCTTCCTTCAATCACACTTCGCTTCTCACCATACCTTTTTAAATTTATAGTTTAATTTAAATCTGAATCTCTCATTCATTTTCTCCGTCAAATCCGCTAGCAGCTATTGTCTTTCCTGCACAGAGTTATTCATTACAATATCAGTTAGTATGACATAATTTGTAAGAGCTGTCCGTAATGGTATTTTTATACAGATACTAAAAACTAAAACACAAACGCACTGAAAGATGTGTTATACTAGTTCAAAGTTGACAAGACCAAAACTTAAGCAGGCAGTAGAGTATGCTGCCGAAAAGACATTCAGATACTAATAGTTTAAACTGGAAACTAGTCAAATTCCGCAAATTTTCCAGACAGAAAATTTGTTAATTAAAGTTAAAAGAAGTAATTATGAGATTGCAATACTGCATTACGACGAATCACGCTTATTTGCAATTAAATTCAATCAGTCATTTATATTTCAAGCTATTAAGTTCATTCTTAGGCGGTTTGATTATCTTCCTTTTTTTAGAAATATTTTATATTTCTTTGGAAAAAACATGACAATTTTGGCCTAAATGTTGATAAAATAAAAGTTATAAATGTATGATTTGAAGTTTTAATTTATGATCTTCTTTACTTATCTTACTTTTGATTTTTAGTACTTTTATATTTATCATGTAATGATTCAAAATTGACTATTATATGGTAGCAGAAAAATCTACAGATATTTTCACGGGAAAAATTGTCAAATATAGTAACGAGTTGCACTGGAACTATCATATCCCCTCGATTAGTGCTCACTTCATCACAGTGCATATTGAACACAACAACCGGAAAACGGTTTGTATCTGCACATCTTATATCAGTCTTTCAAATGATCTTGATTTGAAATAATTATGAACTTGAAAGTTTACCACAATTTGATATAAACGATATTATGATCTCATAATGTAATGTATGCATATGATAAGATATATGATATAATTTAATCAGTTAAAAGATAGTTTTAAACAGATAGTTGACTTCTTTCCTCTCGTAATAACATTTATCTTTCTTTGTAAAATTGCAATTTCAGCCGTTAATTTTTTTGCTGCAATTTAAATTCATTTGTAAAAGTTTCCATGATTGACGCTTGAATGCTACAGCAATTGAATATCTTACAGCACTAGAATAATGCTGCAATTTTATTGTTATACATCGTAAAGCTGAAAAGAACATAATCTTAGAATTAATTTTTGTGTCCAGTTTCATAAAACCAGTGTCCAGTTTCATAAACAAATGTTATTGAGTGAATTTTAAGTTTAGTATCCTGAATTTAATCTCTAATTCATATTAATTTCATTCAGGAAGAAATTTCCAAGTATGTTTTTAGTCTATCTGAATTTGTTATCAATGCTCCATTCATGAAGGGTTCAAGAATACTAGGAGCAGAAGTGGTGAAAATTGGTGAGACATGGGCTATTATGGAAATTCCTGAATTAAAATTATCAATGGTAACTGCATTATAAATATCTCATAGCATATAATAACTGAACAATTAATATAATCACCATTTTTATCGCAGAAATTTCGAAAAATTACTCATTTTATTGATTGCTTTCAGTTATGTCCACCAGCACCAGCACCGAGAGGAGTAGCTCAACTCAATGTTCGACCAACACTTTTGCAGTCATCAATTGTCAGCATCGATCCCCTCAAACTGAAGAGGAAAAAGTGCTGGGTTGTAGGTTTTGCCACTACGGACAATGGTTAGTATTAGCAAGTTCAGCAATAAATTACAGTCAGTTCTGCTTTGTTGAACAGCAAATTACCGCTGGTTTTACTCGATATAACTGAATGTCAAGTTAAAGTTAGTTTCGTTGATTCAAAAGTGACTTACAGCAAGCTGTAGATTCTTCCGAGAATTATGTTATAGCAAATGTAACCGGTAGTGAAAAGTGAGAAAAATTTATTTATTTCTGCTTGATATTTAATTAATCATTTCGGATTCAGCAACAGAATTTGTCGATCAAAACAATATACGTCTGATTGCGCTAAAATCATTAGATGCTGTCAAGAATAAGCCCAATTTTCTTTGGTCTCCGATAGTTGCTAATGACACGGCTTGTTGGGTTTGTGATGTCAAATTTACTTATTAATAAACCTCCTATATTCTGCATGCTAAACATTTATTCTCCAAACTTGTTTAATGGTATAAAAATTTTCAAATTATATCACTTTTCAAGTTATTACTATTGTAAGATTTTAATCTTTGTCAAAATCTCCGTAAGAATGATAATTGCTTAAATTTGTCTTAGCAATTATCATTCTTCTCTTGATTTTGCACTGGTGTGTATTTCAGATCTGATTATTCATCTAATCTTTCATGCAAACACATTATCAATGTTTCGTGATTCAATCACCGAATTTTCTATTTTAAAACAGTTAAAATACGTTTTAAAATACAAATCAGTTTTTAAAGCAAAACAGATCGTCACTTTTTCTCTATTATCTTTTCACTTTACTCTTCATCACTACTTGTACTGCAGCAGTAACTATTTCCTGTTTCTTCTCAATCTTTACCCAATTCGATTTTTTTAAATTTCATTCTTTCAAATAAAATACACTTCGTTCTTACTTTGCCAGTGACGTCAGTTTTCTTCTTAAAAAAGAAGCTCTCGGAAGAGATAGTTTTATTCGTCAGTGAAATTATAATTTGATTACTAATTCGAGTAAAAATACAGTTTTATATTTAATTTAATCAAATATTTACCTTCTATTGTTTTGCATATGCGTTAATTTGCATAAATTGGACAACTTTCATCACTCTGAATTACTTTGAGTAGCAGTCTTTAGAACTTAAATACAAAATGTTGCTAGTTTTGTGGTACTTTGCTTATCTCATTATTCTACATGATCTTATTTCAGGATGATGTTGGTGCTGCATTGTTCTGTTCAACTCGAGCTTGGGGTCATATGTTGGTAGGAATATTTCAGCACCTTATAGCACCAAGTCAGTTGCAAAAAACAACAAATGGTGGGGAAGAAATCAATATCACAAGTAGTTGCAATGGTGCTGTGGAAATGCGATTCTCAAAAATTGCAGACCAATTCAAACTTTTTGAAGCTATTCAAAACTTTGATATTACTTCATTTGTAAGCGTATATCAGCACTGCTTTCGAGATGTGCCTTACAGTTTGACCCCTGGAATGTAGCATTATATTGCTGTACATAAGTTCAATAATGAAATGAAGCATTAGTCTGTGCATGTGTTTTTTCATGCATTGCATCTAAAAAACGTCGCTTGCAATTTTGATTCAAGTACTAGTTATTCAAACATTTACTTCAAGTTAAATTTTAGATCACTTTGGTCTAGCAAACTTCATTGAAGCAATCCTGTTGTTTATTTTTAGTCCATTCTGATTCAAATCTTTCGTTTTTACAAAACTGCATATGAAATATTTAGAATTTATATTCGAATTAGTATGAAATAGTCACACTTGTAGAATGCAAATTGAAAATAATCAGCAACAATTTCAAGTTAACAGAATTGGAGGAATAATCATGATTAGATATGATTATATAAGTTTTTACCCTTATTTGATCATAAAAGTCATTATTTTTAAATGCTAAATTTTTAAATGCCATATTTTTATCACTAAATAACATTTTACTTACTGCTAGGTACTGGTTATCATGTACCGAAGGTTTCTTGGAAATAAATTTGCCAAGTTTCATATTTCCAAAGAAATAGTTTGCAATTAATAACCATCCTTCTAATAATGACTTTGTATGTTGTGTCATCAAAAAAAGTAGCCCCAAATTTGTTGAAATAATAATATTAGCAATTTGATGTTAACACTAATCATATGTACTGAAGATGATATCTACTAATACGCTAACAAACAATGAGATTATGGTGGCAAGTTGTGTCACAAGATGAAGTTCTACAATAATGACTTCTACTACATGTATATATAATAAAGGGATTAATATTATTTACCATAATAAACTATGATTTCTTAATAATATTAACTAATCAAAAATGTGTTATCTAATTTAAGTGGATGACTTTAGAAGTGAATAACCGATGATGAAAGTGATTAGGAGAATGGCAGTGTTGGGAGACGAAAACGAGATAGCAAGTATCAGTGTTCAGGTTATTTGATGGTCATTTATGACTGCGGGACACGAATGAGCATCTTAAGACCGGTATCTTGTTGTATCACGTATTAACATTAAGGTATTTCTCATGCAGTAAACACTTGAAGGAATGAATGAGTTTACTGGAGATATCGAAATTACTGAGAGAACTAGAAATTCCCAAAGGAAGTAATGAGTATAAGCAATTATGTTAGTGATTTCATGATAAACAATATTTATTGTGCATTATTCTTAATGCAAAAATATGAAACTTGAGAAGATTTATTTGCTTTTTTCAAAAACATTTTTTCATTAATTTTATCAATTAATCAGCAAAAATGCTTTGTTACTCCAAAATATTAATTTGTATTTGCCAAACTTTGATAACTGTTGTTGCTGCTTAGCTAGTTCATTGTGCTAACACTTATTGTTATATGAAAATACTAATTTTTAAACCTGTCTGATCTTACAATAAATAATCAGGTTTGATTGGAACATTTCTTTTCTTCATCATTCTCTTTCAACCGCTTCAGTTTTAGAAATATTAAACTTAGATACGTGACAATTTTACTACCCAACTGATTCACTTTTCTTTGCAAACATACCTTAGTGATTCAATTCTATTACTATTAAGCGAATAGAACGTGCTCTGAAATTTTTTGCTCTTCTATTATTCTAATATCTTATTTTTGCTTTGAAGAAAGCATATAAAAAGATAAAATTAAAATCACCCTAACATTTTTTCGCCATCTATTAATTAGTTTGTATTTTACCTGATTCTTATTCTCATACTTTTTTTTGATCAAAATTATAGTTCCTAAAATGCTTAAGTAACTGTCATTGAATAAAGTTCAAAGTTGATATAATCGCCCTTTTCTCAACTTTTTGTGCTAGCAATTTATCATTCATTGATAACTCATTCATTTCTTACATGAGTTTTGTAAGTTTCACACACTGAACTATTTTTGCCAAAATTTGTTGACAACCATTAATGAATAATTTAGAAAAACCTCTAAACTGATAAATTAGTTTGATTGAAAATTTGCAAAATTTTTAACCTTCAAAATGCTTCAAGAACAACGATGCTCAGTCACTTCATATTTTTGATACTTATCAATTAAGTTGCACTATTAAAGCTAATAAAGAAAACATTGGTATTTAATTTTCACTTAATTCCTTAATTAAACTAAATATCATTTTTTTAAAATAAAGAACCAATTTTTCACGTGAAGATATTTGACACAAAGTAAGTTTCATTTTTCAAAATATTTGTATAACTTTAAATCTCTGGTAGTATGATAATTCTGATCAACTAACTGATAATTTTATAAGCTTGAAAAATTATGTGTTTTTGTTACTTTGGAAGCATATGGCCAGATAATCACTCAACTTTTGTCCAAAAATATTGGTTTACGCCTTTTTTCCAGGTTCATTGGGGAGAGATTCATTTCATCGTCATCACGTCATTTCAAGTTCACTTTACGTATGTTTCCAATTTTTGTTTTATTGGTAAAATTCTTAAAAATTCCAAATTAAACAACCAGCCTTGATTCTGATGCTAAGTGGATCCTCACAACTTTTTCTCTGCTACGAATCTTATTATAACAAACAATTTTTCGACTTATTTGTATGCAAATATATTTTTTAGCCTCTCTTCCAGTTTCTAAAAAGTCTCGAAAGTTTTGTAAAAGCAACCAATGACTCCCAATAATTCTTATTTCTTTGCAAGCTCGAGAAGGCAGATTGTTCATTATTTTTAGCAGATCTTCTATATAGAAGGAAGATTCCGAGTAACTGACATGAAGACTTAAGCAATAATTTTGACTTCACTTTTCGAAACTGAATTTAACTAATCTAATAAAGTTTATTTTTTGAACAAGCAACCATTGTCTATAAGTATGTCTTTGCATGCAGAGGAACATGATGTTGAGGCGCGAAAAATAGTCGCGCTTTTTGCGCGTATCATTATTTATATACGTGGATAATTTACATTATAATAGCTTGCATTGATCTATTTATAAGTTAATGACTAGCAATTGGGATCGTTCTCCATACTATCTACACGCAAAAATACTTGATTAATTAGTTGATCAGTTAATTAATTAATTAAGTACTTAAGTAAGCAAAAAAAGTCGGAAATTTGACTAAAATGTTTCTTGTTATTGCTGTAAAAGATTATCTCAAAGCAAGCAATTACTTACTCGTGCTAGTACATTACTGCAAGCCACTGCATACTTACAAAAACAGGATGACTTTTTTTCTAGTTTATTGTTTAAAAACGAAGCGCAAGCTCGACTAGTTTAAGTTTGAATCATGAGAATTTTTTTTGCCTATTCATATTTGACTAAAGTCTTTCAATTACTTTTTTTATTCTTAGAATACTTTTATATTTGCTCAATTAAATTAAGTCTTCATTAAAAATATTTATTTTGCACAGTAATCTGAGAAACGATTCACTGTCATATCTGCTTTCATTAAAATGTTATTTTTA
>UYYF01000056.1:0-58416 GCA_900618365.1 Thelazia callipaeda
TTTTTTTTTTTGCTTGTATTTTTAGTTTTACTTTGAGAGAAGAAAGATGGCGAAGCGTATTGTTCAGTTGCGTTATGCTTACTGCACTCATATTCAAACGGCTGACATAAATGAGCCCGTTGAATGCATCGTCAGCTATCTTCAAAATTATCATTTTTCTCGAGTGTTAATGCTATCTATCTGTGTATTTGTTTTGAAAAAAATTAATTAAGAAAAATCTTATTTGAACTGCGTTTATCAAAGCAAAATTCAAAAATCAATGTATGATTGAAAATATTCACCTTCACTAACTTCTTGTTATGCCGAAGATTTAAGAAAGCAAGTGTAGAACCAAGTTCGACAAAAATATCATTCTCCAAAACAGCTAGTTCATTCCATCCGAGATCTAGATCTTTTAAATTTTTCATTCCATTCCACCAACAAGGGAAACTTTCATTCAAATAATTTCCAGCCAGTGATAAACGTCGCAGATTAGGTGTCGAAATGAAACTTCCACATGCTATCTTATTCAGAAGATTAATCCGTAAATCCAGCTAGAATTTTTTCAATTCATTTTTTTCACTTCTCATTCAGTTACAGTACAGTGTAATTCATTAAATGCTTCTAAACATGGTCGAATTGGAGTACTTAATCGTTAAGCGAATAATAATGAATAAATAATGTTTACCTCAGTAAGTTTAGTTAAACCTTGAAATGTCTCATTATGGATAGCTGTTAAACTGCATCCAGCTAGCAGTAATTTTTCTAGTTTACTCAATCCTAGAAATGTTCCTGGTGCAATGTCAGTGATGCCATCAGCATTGTTCATATCTAGAACCTGATATCCTTTTCATTCCAGGTTTGAAGCAAATTTTCTAATGAAAAGATTAGTATTTATTAGTTGATTATTACCGACATAAATTTAAAATTTTGATTGTAAATTTTTAAATCTGATTTTACAGAATGAATATTTTTATAGTAATGAAGTAGATATATGCGATATTTCAAAGTCAACAATGTTGTATAGTTCTAGTTTCAAACTGATTAAAGCGCAAGTTTTTTATTACAGGTTTTAAAAAAGACCAGCCGCTAATTTTAAAAATTTTTTAATGATTCAACAGTTCAAAATTAGTTTGTTTGGTAAATGCTAATTTTTCATTTTTTTATTTCTTTCCAGTTGAATTCATACTTGAAGTTCGTTGAGCTGTGAAATTTCCTCGAAAATGCTATCGTTGACGAAATTGTGACTTCCATAACTAAGAATATGTAATGAATTACGAAGTGTTGATAGCGCTCCTTTTTCTAATGATGATATGAAGTTACCTTCCAAATTTAATGCTTCCAACTGTAGATGAGAATAGTTGAAACTAAGAAATATACATGTGGATCTGTTTACAATTAAGAAAATGGTAAGAAGTTTTTTCAGTATAAGTGACAAAATTTTTGAAAATTTTAGGCACATTTTAAATACTTTTTTTTACATTTCTTCAAATCTTAAAGTGGGCAGTAATTCTTTTGGAACAAAGCTCGAAGAAAATGACTTTAAGGCAATAAATGGCTTACTTTTTTCAGTGATTGGAGGTCATTTATTTCCAAATAGGTCAACTTGTTATGAGCTAACGATAAAGATTTCAAATTAGTCAAGTTGTGGATTGCTTCACGAGGGAATTCTTCTAATTTGCAGTCAGTAATAGAAAGTTCTTCTAGTGTTTGCTCTACTCCGTAAAACGCGCTAGGATGAATTTTTAGAGGACCGATATGGATGCACTTATCTGCATGTTGTAGATATAGATTAATTATGGATTTTAAATAAATTAAATGAAGAAAAAATTGCTTTAATTGCTTTATTATGAATTTCTGAAAGTAAAGTGAAGAATGAGTTAGCTAACCAACAGAGATGGTTTGTATTAATGCAAGTGAGCTATGGAAAAGGCTTGCAGGCAAAGTAGCGTTGTCAAATTCCATACGAGTTAGTGTTATCTGAAACATGGAATGATTTTTGAACATATTTTCGAGATGTCGATTATTACTTTGCAATTATTGTGCATAGTAAGAAATATGTCTTAACTGTAGTTAAGGAAAGTGCGCAGAACTTGATTAAGTGCAGAGACTATTAAAAGTATCAGCTTTTGTAAAGTTTATCCTTCTTTAGCAGATAATGCAATGCTTTTCTCATACTACTCTACTATACATAAAGTTCTGTAGACTAGAAAAGTTTTAAAAGTAAGAAGTACCTTTCGAAGAGTTTTATTCACTTTTTCTATAGCATTAATGACAGTTTGAAGTTGTTGAACTGAAGAACCATACAAGCAACTTATGCTCACTTCATTCTCATCTAGTGCATCACAGAAACAGAAGCTTCCATTATAAGAATCAATTTCGGCGATTGACCTCAGGTCAGGACATCCAGGAATTATGGAATCGAATCTAGTTGCTTGTGTTGTTGTAAACAGAATAAGGGGATACAGTAAAAAGATAAGATTATTTATGGTTAACATGTGGTTTGGACGGACTTTATTTCGAGTATCAGAGAAGAGTGGTGAGTCCTTTTTCGTCTCTTGTTTTTCCTTGTCGGCATATTTTACAGACGTAAAAAATTGTCGTAGAGAAAATGCAAACATTGAAGAAGAAAATGTAGTCATTCTGGAATGAGCCTTCATTTCTTGACTGGTAGATTGTGAAGATGATTGAAGATCACTCTCTTCCCTGCACATCTGTGGCATTAACAAGTTTCAGCTGTCACTGAAAAGAGTTGTGAAGGATTTGTAGTAAATTTTCTTCTTACTTAACACACTAAGTACAAATAATATTAGCAGAGATATTACTCTTATAGAAGCAGTATCCAGAAGATCATATCACGAAATTAAAACTACTTAACTGCTGACTGTAATAACACATTATCAGGCGAACTACCTTAATTTGATGTCTTCACTTACGACCTTATAGCCCCCAATCTTGCTCTCTTTCAACTTTTTTATAACCTAATAAAACAATTCCCCTCAAAATCATTTGACCATCACACAGTATAATCAATGTTTAATGCTGAAACCAAAGAAGGACTGAGTTTTAAGCAGTATCTTGGTTACACCTTACGAAGGAAGATTCAAGACATATTGACTCGAATCTCTCTCTTTTTTTTTATCCACTTAACTAACAGTCCTTATCAACAATTCTAAAGTCAGATGAGCATGACAGTGATAATAATGGTGTTAAAGATGGTGATGGCATGTCAGAAATGATGATAATTGTATAATGTTGTACCAATCACCAACTGACCTACAAAGAAATTAAGATGAATTTTTACATTTTGAAGATACCATTCATCACCAGCACTACTGCTACCGTCTTCATCACCCCCACCATCATCACATGCATATATTTGTTCATTTTCAGGTTTTCTATCGTATCATTCTTGACACCACTAGCCTTTCATTGTTAGTAACAGTAATCACAGTTATCATTGTTGTTTTTTTATTTGCAACTGTTGTTATGATTGATATTTGTTTTGCATTTCTTGCCAATCAAAAAGAATTTAGAATATACTGGTCACTATTGCTTTTCGGTCTCATGCTACTACTACTACTGCTTTTTTCATTCGTAGAGAAGTTTTTATTCTGTTTTCGAATTAATCATTAAAAAACTGTAATTATTGATTACATCAGGTTGTAATGTTTTTATATTGACTGTAATGGTACTGCACAATATTTTTACGATACTCTTTATTGCACCAATTTATTTGCTTATTATGAAAGCAAAATATAGAGATCACACGGTGCTAGATTTTCGCAGTAACAAATGAAATTTATAAAAAATGTTTGGTACTCTTGGTCTACTTTCGTTCTCAGAAGGGATTAAGAAGTTGAAATCATTATGGTTAAAGAGACCGTTTTACTCATTTTTGGGACTGGTGGAAGCAAAAAAAATCGTTGTAAAATCATACCATTTTCTTGACCTGGTAATCATTTTCGCGATCGAAATTATGTTATTACCGTTTTTCTAATTTAAATCGCTCGCGCATAATCTCAACGAAACAGTGTGGAGCGATCTTTCTCTCTGCACTTATTTTCTCAATTGCCATTCAGTCCCTACCAGAAATATTTTTTTATTCTCTGCTTCCACTTTCATACTCTACCCAGTGACAGTGACAAGTGTAGTTAATCTTAATCTTCAGCTTATAATCTTATCGAGAGCCAGCCTCATACTACTTTGCTTTTCAAATCAAAATTTGTTATTTTTTGTCATAACATTAAATTTAAAATTTTTTCAATTTCTCTGCTTCAGAGTTGTAGAGATGAAATATAAGAAGTTGGAGTTTTTATAAATTTTTGAAAGTATAAATCACATGCTGCATGTAAGTTTCAACTTCAGATATGTTGAGCCGAAGTCACCCAAAATTATTTGTGAAGAAAATTTGCCTGAATTAGAAGAAGAACTTCTTAATGAAGAACAGAAACAACGTAGTCGTCTGCAGCAGCTTCACTTTCAAGTGAATTATAATTTTTGCTTTTTCATCTTACATTAATTAAGATTTTTCCATATTCAGAATTGTAATTATTGGAAATAAGTTTTTTTAAACCCTTCGTAGTTTCGCTGTACGTATTATCCAGAAATTCTTGCCTAAAACATTCAACTTGTTGTAAGTGAATCATTCCTTCTCATAAAATGTATTCAATTAAATGGCTGGATTAAAGTATGTAAAAATTTTAGATAAAAGAGCTGAGAGAATTGGATTTGCCAACAAAGGAAACGGAAGACGAATTATGGGATGTGCAAACTGCAATTACAATGCTCTGCAGAAAAGTTTTTATTACGTTATTTCAAGACAGATATTTTTTAGTATTTTTATGAAACCTCTGGTAGTGCTAATTTATAGTTAAATCGCGGGTGACTTTTTATTTCAAGGAACTGACAGCATAGTTTTGCTTCCTGTGCACTATCTTATTGGCTTAGAGCTTGTGGTGAGTCATACTTCTCGTATAAGGTACAATCGTATTTTAGAAACGCCTTTACCCTCTAACAATCAGTTTAGGTTAAAAGTATACGTGTGAAAAAAGTGGAGGAAGTAGAAACTCGTAAAAGCGGCGTGCCTACGCCCACACTCGAAATGTTTGAAGAAAAGCAGTTACTTGCAGCTTGTACGGCTCTGCGCGAGGATATTGCTCGTTATAGGTCGGAAATAATCACTTTGGATCGACATTTACAAGTGGTAAATGAAGTAAGCAGAATCCGTACTGTTTGGCCAATGCTTCTCTCTTATGTCAAATTCTATGATGTTATTATTAATTTGCAATAAGATAATTTTTTCAGAGTAAAAGTACAGAGACGGCGAAGGACAATGAAGATGATGAGGAAGATAAAGATTTTTGGCGTAAAGAATGCTTGAAGGAGGAGAAAAAGCGTGAAGATTTATTATCAGCTATCACTTCACTTCGATATGACTGCTGTCAGTTACGAGCACAAATTGAACTAAATGCAGTCAAACGACCCGCATTGTTAATTACGCGGTTCTAATCATATAATTAGGGGTTACTTTTGATGTTTTTAGAAAAAAATTTGCTGTGATTGTCCAAAAACAAATAAAATTTGGCATTTACTAAACATTCAGTAAGTTCAAGCACTGATTACGGAAAATCATGACAAACAAAACAAGCAATGTAAAAATTTAACTCAAATTACGAAGGAACAAAACTGGTATATGCATTAATAAAAAGAGCATTTTCTGAGAAATAACCTACGAACTAAATGAAATATGCCAAACATCCACTGAATTACTTTTGATTCAGAATATTTAGATGCGCCATTCTTATATCGATACGCACCTATAACTTTGAGTGCAGCAACGCTTTAAAAATTAAGGCTTTCTCAATACCATTTTTTCTACTTACTCGCATTTGAACACTGAAACAACACGTAAACGCTCAAATAACACCAACTATAAAAGGTTTTACATGTGAGCAATTTATAAAGGCGATTACTTCCTATTCATTATTATGAGTATAAATTTTAAACACAGGACTAACACACACGAGTAACTTGAGAAGTGTATCAGGAATAACAGGCTCTAAAAACATTTTAAATATAAGTTCGGGAATCGTCATCATACATTCAGCTTATTTACTATATTGGATATTGTAATATGAGCATGTGAATAACAATGAAGCTTTGAGGACGTGACATCTAGTTGATTATCTAAAAGTAAGCTTCTCATGTTATGCAATCTCAATATGCACATCTTTAATCACTATAGAAATTTTACTTAAAAAATTTTTAAGATATAAAATATTCGTTAAATAGGCTTTCAGAGAACAATATAGGACAGAAAATTTAATACGGCACTGAAAAAATTAAAGACCGTGAGCTACGCTCATAAATTACTTTGCATTATACCAATTTTTCATTGGTAAAAATCACCGAAACACATGAATTGCTTTATTTCATGCTTATTTGGTAGTGCTGATTATTTGTCCCTAGTCATATTATAATTTTTATACGACATTATCGCTTCTTACTATCTAACTCTTTCCGTTTGAGCCAGAGCTATTTGTATCAGATGATCCCGTACTCCATCACCATTGGGGAAATTGCGAACCTGAAAGTATTTCGTAGCTAGATTCTCAACTCTCGACTGAATCTTTACTTCAGATCTCATCATTTCATGTATATCATCGAATCTACAGACAACAATATGTATGCAAGCTCGATCGTGCATAAAATTGAATTCTGAGAAAAAGTTCATTGATAGTTATTTTTCCAACTTTAATGATATAATAATATCCATTGCTTCGTACCATGTTAGCAGCATGTTCAGCATGTTTTTGAGCAGCAGCTCGAGTCTTTTCCAAACCAGTACTATTAATGACAATTTCCCTTGCTAGTTCAGCATCACCATCATTAGAAAAACTTCGTGCTATCAGTTTATTGAGCTCAGGATATTCCTCAGCAGCAAAAAGAACTGGAGCAGTTGCAAGCCCTAAAAAAAGTTTGTATCAAATTTATGTGTACAATCTTTCCTCAATCTTCCTGTCTTCATTATATTACCTAATTTAAGGTCAGTTGCAGTGGGTTTTCCAGTTACTGACGACGGAGAGACATAATCCAACAAATCATCGATCATTTGAAAAGCAATGCCTAATGACTTTCCATATTCATATGCAGATAACTCAATAGCTTCTGATACGTCTGGAAATTTTGATAAAATACTCAGACAATCTTACTTAAAATGAATTCGAAAAGCAGTTGCCACAGACTATCACAGCCGTAATGTTTCACAGGCAATAATAATAAATGAAGTACAAAAAGAAAAAATTACTCTAGTGTTTGTTACTATTCTAGCAATACTTCTTTGCACAATTCAAAAAAAATCTGTAACGAGAATATTTTTTGCTTATGCTCACCTGAGAGCATTGCTGCTGACCTGCAACTATTAGCGAATAGTGATGCAGTTTTTGAGTATGTTTTAGCCATATATTTGTTGAACCTTTGCGTTGAACTGAGATTTAACCCATCATCCATTTGCATAAACTCCCCTTTAACTAAATCTTCAATGATGGTTGCCATCACAGAGATCACTGAAGGCCGTCCAATGCTACAGAGAACTTGCGTAGCACGAGCTAAAATGAAATCTCCCACCAACACAGCCTGAAATACCTTTCTGGCAGCTATGAAAATATTGAACATAGAATTGTAATCAAACCTTTTTGCATAGCAATTTGCACTTCTCCCTATTTTTATCGTGACGTTGACATAAACCAATTTGAAAACTAACACAACAACAGCCAAATTACCATTTTGTTTCCCCAAAGAGCATTTACGGTAAGGCTGCCTCGTCTTATACTTGCTTCGTCAATAACATCATCATGTACTAATGAAGCAGTGTGTATCATTTCTGATATTATAGCTATTTTATGCTGATTATTCGTTACTGTGTCCCGAGCTGAATCTACCAACAGTCTGAAAATATCAAAAAGTAAAATAATTCTAAATTTTGAAACATGGACAGATGAGCAAGATAGTATAAGATATATAAAATACTATAATTATGTGATGTTTACAGTGTAAAAAGGAATTTAGCAATGAAATCTTTTTTTTTTAATTATAGAAGATGTTACAAGTCAAAAAAAAGCTATGCTCATTGTAAAACCAACGACTCAGGATCAAACTGATTGCATGCTTGGGCCATTAGTAGGCAAATTGTTGGTCTAAACAGTTTTCCACCTTGATTAAAATAATATTTGGCCATCTCTTGGAAAGTTTTTGTGAATATGGAACTTCGAAAGCACGATGATAATAATGATGGACCATCATCAGCATTTCGAACAAGTGTCTCCATAATTTCATACTGCAAAACAGGGCAAACTTTCACCGTGTTTCAAAAAAGAGCAAGTAATTGAAAAAATCAGAATCACCAATTTTACTTTTAGCATTAAAGGTTACCTGAAGTGTTTTTAATTTAATCCTGATAAAATCAGGTAGATGGGTGCTAGAGACTTTTTCTGTAGCGAGAAAAGGATGATGAAGTGCACGGGTTGACTGCTTCAAAATATGAGGCGACGATGATGCAAAAGAGTGACGGAAATCGACAAACTGAAGCAAAAAACTAGATGATATTTAAATCAGACTATAATTTCCAAGAACTTATTGCATCAGTGACTATAATGCATACACTTATGGTACGAAGAATAACTGCAAAGTGAAATTTTTCGGATATCAATAATTCTAATGTATTTTTAAAAAAGCTGCTTAGATTGCCATGAATCTGAGAATAAGGTAAAATGTTACATGATTTGTAAACTGAGAAAACTTCAACTGTCGTTTCCACAACGAATGTATGCAGCACAAACTTATCTTAGCTCGCCATTTCATATAATCCATTGAACAAATCCAAATGTGCTAAAATTTTGAAGTGGATAACACAACTGACTAGAATTAGCTTTAATTAAAAACATGATGGAATATTACGCACATCCTAGCTGATCTATAATACTGCAAACTAAAATAAATCTACAGGATTCAAAATTTGAATTAATACGACCAACAACCTTCGTTTTTCATTTTTTGAGTCTTTCACTCAGTCAAATTAAAGGAAAAATTTTAATGGGCCGCATTTTCTTCTAATCTTCATTCTGCGAACAAACATTGTTATTTAAACGTTGTTCTTATTAGTGGTATTATTTTCCCTAGTATTGCTATTGTTAGTTATTCTCATAACTCACTTTAATATGATTTGTTTTAGTGATTATATGAAGTAATAATATAAAGCTTGTTGGAGTGCGAATGCGAAGTAACGTAGTGACTTTGAATTCGTATTTAATCCCTTTCTAAAACGCACAGCTTTTAGTTTCATTATTCCGAATGATAATAAAAAGCTTTGACAAATAAACAACTAACGAAAAACATAGAAAAATTAGTTTTTTAAATTTTTTTTAGCTTTTTTTTCTTTTTTTTTGCGGGGAGTGGGTGGGGTGGAGAATATGAAAAAACTCTCTTTGTCTATGATGATTGTGGTCTAGGGTGTAGTTCTTGTAATTATAGCTCCTGAAGAAGAAGGTTTAGCAGTTGAAGAAATAGATTATTATTCTCTCTTCTCAGTCATTGTAGCAGTGACTTACTGAATATGGCTAATAAAATCTGCTAACTTTGCTGGTAATTTTTGAATTTTTTGAAGTTGCTTACTATTTAATGTGTTTTTAGAATTATGATTGTAATTTGTCGTGTATAACCTTCGATTACAAGAGATTTCTTGCAAAATGCTGCTCAAAAGATCAAAAAAATGAGTTAAATAGCTTTTATTGAAGCTCTTATTTAGGTTATATTAGTATTCAGTTTAGGTCATATATCAACACGATAAAAAGATTATATACACATTATGCCACCACTTGATGGTCAGTATCATGTGGAGGAAAAAAGCTGGAATGAATTACTTTTGCATTCTCGAATGTGGCGTAATGTATCAAAGTTAGTGTTTTATATTACATATTGGTTTAACGTCATGGATTTAAATATATATATTAGTATCTCATCTTCTTGTTTTTTGCAAGTATAACATTGTAACTGTAACAAGATGAGAAGTTACTGTTATTGAGATTATGTAGTCGTCCTTTAATTACTTTTTAAAGCTTTAGTATTCGTTATAAATATCTGAATTTAGCTTCTTCCATGGTGTAGTTAAATTCACTTGCTTATTTTTTTAAAATGCTATGCTGTTACTCATAAATTAGTCAAAGTAATTTTGTTATTTTTTACTTTTCTTGCAGAAAACGGATGAATATGATATTACATCATTTCCTTCTTTATGTCGATGATTCGGGTACAGATCGTATTCTTGCACTGGGTGGATCAGGACCATCACCTTTACAGACCATTTATACTGCTCCCTTGACGCGCTCACCTTTGATTAGTTCAGTAGCTAAATTGATTTTACACCCTTATTTGGATTGTAAACCAAGCAAGGTTTGTTTTCGAGCTTTATGCTTTAAATTTTAGCATCTTTGAAGCATTCTATTTGTATATTCATGCTTATGACTACATTTCTATTAGTAATTCGTAGCAGCTATATTTCTTCAGCATGGCTTTTATTGAAATTTTTTAAACACCTATTTAAAGGATAAATTGAAAATTTTAGAATATATTTTAAATTCGTCTATTATTATTTTATAAATTGGTGGCTCTTTATACTGTTCTCACTTCTAATTGACCATTTCTTTCATCGGTTCTTTTGATTATACTCATTTTATTTTAAAATTTTCATGTATTATTATCCTTCATCGAGCAGTACATAGTACGATCACAAAAATAGTGTATAAACGTTAAATAGTAAAGATTCCCAGTAAATAATTGTCATTAAAGATGTTTGTATTCTATTTGTAATACATTTGTATAATTGTACCATTGATTTTAACTAATTAGATTTTGAAGAGTGGACCTGCACCTCCCGAAATGGTAATATTATGTGAAAGGCAAAGAACTGCCGTTGCAACTGGCATTTCATCTTACCATTTTGATCCAACTACTTCTACTTTATTGTATTCCGATTCTAGCAATTTGTATTTGGTTCAGGTATCGTATTTACCTCTTCAATCTATAAGTTTTTATTTTGTATGTTTTTGCACAGTTTCTTAAAATTCCTTAAAATTGCACTTAATTATCTTCCAGTATAATTAAGTGCAATTTTAAGTTGTTTACTGTATTCTTCATCTGCTCCATAGTGTATCCTTTTGTTTACTTTCGTGGTTTCATGTAATTACCAAGGTCTTAAAATATTATCCTAGTAAGATTTATTGGAGTTATAACCCAAAACAACAGTAGCTTCCTAATTAGTTAGCTTAATTATTAGACCATTGTTTGGCAACCTTATCTCAAGAATATATTACTTTTTAACTTACAATCTTACAGAGAAAAGAAACAAATATAATTGGAGAAGCCATAAGGAGTTGCCCGTTATATGCACGACTATGTCCTGCAGACAGCAGTCTGGTAGCTTTTGTTGCAAATTCAAACGTTCATATTGATTGGTAAGCTAAGCCATTCAATAGTCTTATTCTTCATATAAATGCTCTATAATTTATCAAGTCTTATAGTGTTTGGAAAATTTCTATCAGTGATATTGTATGTCTTCTCGACTTTTAAAATTAAGGAAAGGGGAAGTGGTATATTCTTCGAAAGCTGGCGCTAATATTATGAATGGGTGCTCATCGTTTATTACTCAAGAAGAATTGAATCGGTATACGGGGATGTGGTGGTCGCCAGGACCAAGAAAAATGTTACTTTATGAACAAGTCGATGAAACATTTGTTACTGGGTTGCAATTTGCCGTACCCGGTTGTTTACCGTCACAGCCGATGAAATATCCTATCGCTGGTTCAGCTAATGCTATCTCTACATTGCGGTTGATCATCATAGAAGAAAACAATGTATTTCTCGTCTTCATGTACTTGTCACAGCACATTTAAAATGCAACAGATGTTTCAAATTCTCAAATTTCAAAAGCTAACCATTCTTAGCATTTTAAAAAACTATACTTGCCAGAAATGAAATTCACAATTTATTGCATTTGTTTTTTCAGATAACTGATCATGAATTGAATGTGGAGCTTAAGTCAATATATCCCTGGTATGAATATTTAACACGAGTGGGATGGTTGCCTGATGAAAGCGCGTATGTGTTTCGTTGTGTATGAAAACAAATAGTTATACATTTAATTGCATTTCAAATTTATATCTTTATTTATTTGTTTTATTGCATTTTTATTATTTATGTTTTTATTTTGTAAATTATTCAGATTCTTTAAATCGAAAGTATCTTGTAAAAGTCATTAAATTATATTTTTTGTCATTGATGTTAGACTCTTAAGAATTTCAGAATTTGGGCCTTGTTGCATAATCGACTGCAAGACCGTTATGCATTGATTTTGATACCTCTAAGTTTATTTGAATGTAGGGAAAACCAAACTGGTGCTCAAGTTGTTACGCTGTTACAAGAGCATTCTGACGTGTGGTTTAATGTTAGTTTTTATAATTCAGACAAAATTCAATGGTCTAGCTCAGTTTTTTCACAACAAAATAGATTGCAAGAAAATGCGTGTGATGACTCCACTGTTGTTGCATTTTATTGCAAATACTTTCAATTGCTTTTATTTCGAAATCAGTATTGTAGGTGGATAATTTAACTCGGTTCCTAGCCCCAGTAGGAAGAGTACTCCAATTTATTCATGCTAGTGATCGAAATGATCACACTCATTTATTTTATTACACGGCTGAACTTGATGAGAGTAAGTTTACTTTGAAAGCATTCGAAAATCAGTAAATTTTATGATTTGCTGGGAGATTTTTTCTGATTCATATTTTTAGCTCATCCAATAGCTACTTGTATGTCAAAACCGATCACAGCTGGAGATTGGTCAGTTATGAGAGATCCAGGGCTATTTGTTGACGAAAAAAGAAAACATGTTTATTTTGTCGCCAATAAGCATCATCCATCTGATTCGAATTTGTATGTTTCGCATTAAATTTTCCTTGGTAAGAAGTAAAATTTTTCTAACTGGCGAATCTTCAAGTGTGGTCAGTTTCGTTTCATTGGTATATTTACAAAAGTTAATGAAATTGATAGTTTCCTAAATGAAAGAAACTCGGATTTTCGTTGGGATATCGTTATTTCAGTAACTTTCAACTCGTAATTTTGTCGTATTATAATTTTTAGGTGCGTTGCTTATTATGGAGACTCATCAACTGACTCAAAAATTTTAAGTAGCATTGGACTTTCATATAGGTATATTTCATAATTTCTGTTCCAAAAATTTATTTGTTAGCGTGCTTAATAAGATGAATATGTTTGTACGTTATCTATTAAAGAATGTTATTTTAGAACATTTCATATTCAAAAATAATTCTAGTCAAGTATTTTACGAACCTTATTGACTTTTGTAAAGATACGAACGAATGGATGAACTGCAGTTGAATCCGGAAATTGGGTTTGTATGTTGGGAAAGTTCTCTTCAGATGCCTCCTAAGTGCTCATTTTATCGACTTCATCATTTAAATGGCGACCGGTTGCCAACAGCAACTTTACAGCATCTTATTTTCTTACCCCAACCTACTTTCAGTGAATCGAATCTGAAGATTGGTAACTTTGTATTATTACTTTCAAATGTGTTTAATCTGAAAAAAAATTATCAGTGTAAAATTATTTCACTCGCATGAACTGTTTGCAGAGAATATATGTGAACCAGAAGTTTGTGTCAGAGAATATCCAGAACTATTCGAATATGAATCGGCAAATTCTAAGCGAAAGCATTATGCCCTTTTGGTTAAGCCTTTTGGAGCGATTCGAGGACTTCATTATCCTGTTATTCAACTTGTTTATGGTGGACCTGGTGTGCAACTCGTTCGCAATACATGGTCCACGTTAGTATTTAGAATACTGTTATTCAAGTTTTGAGGAATATGTGGCATATGTTAAAAATTTTATATTACGGGATGTAAATTAGATTTTATCTCAGTTTCAAGAACGAAATATATTTGTTTGTCTTTATTTGCTTTTCTGTAATATATTAAAAATTAGATATGGAAATGCATTCCGATCTAAAAAATTTTTTATTGCTGAAAACGGCCATAAGCGTTTAGATGGGCTGGATTTCGGAAATTCGCCGGTCTTGGTTATGCTGTTCTTATTGTTGATGGACGCGGCTCATCAAATCGTGGCATTTCATTTGAGTCAGCTATCAAAAATAAATTGGTTAGTACAAATCACTAAAATATCTAGTGGGTTTGGTTAAAGGTTTGTTGTAAAGTCTCCGAAATCCCTAAATTAACATAACTTCCCAGGTTTCCGAATTCAGTCAGGGAATTTGACAAAATTGTGACTTACATATGAATAGGAACGGTTTGTTTAATTTTATTCAGGGCACTGTTGAAGTTGAAGATCAGGTGGAAGGCCTTCGGGAAGTGGCAAAACGCACAGATGGTTTATTGGATCTGAATCGTGTCGCGGTCATGGGTTGGTCATATGGTGGATATCTGTCATTGCTTTGTCTAGCTAAAAACCCTAATGTATACAGAGCAGCAATTGTTGGCGCTGCAGTTTCATGCTGGAGGCTTTATGATACAGCCTATACAGAGCGTTTCTTGGGTTTGCCGTCTGATCCTATTTATAAGGAGTCTTCAGTTTTAAATTATGTGAATCAGTTACCAAATGAGTTAGTGTCTTACGAATATTAAGATAATCGTCTGCATTGCTTCATTCTTAAAATTTTTTGATTTTGGAGATTGACTAATTTTCAAGTTATCTTTATAAATCCTCAATTTGTGAAAAGGAATTTTACATCTGCTGGCTGTTTGAAGCATAGACTTAATGATCATAAGATTTCTAATTAATGTTCGAGTACATAATTTTAATTTGTATTCAGAATGTGTGTAATCTTGAAACTAAGTCTAAAGTTTCATATTTTTTAGAGTTGATCGCTTGCTGATTGTTCATGGTTTGATCGATGAAAATGTGCACTTTTCTCACACTGAACGTCTTGTTGAAGCATTAATTGCAGCCGGGAAGCCTTATCGTTTACAGGTTATTACGTTAAAGAAATGTAAATTTAAATTTTGATATTTCAATGTGAGTGTAGTGCTAAAGTTATTCAGTTACGTTTTTAATCGAAGTACAGTAAACAGAAAGTTCCGATCAAGGCAGAAATATATGATAAGAGTGTCGCACAAGTCAAAAAATAAATGTGTGATATGAGCTTTTGTTTGATAATTGCAGATTTTTCCATCAGAACGTCATGGTATACGGTCTGTCGAGGCTAATGAATTTCACGATGCTTCCATGTTGTCATTCTTATATCGTGCTCTTAGTGTTGATCATCCACATCACTGTGTAGAAAAATAATTGTATTCTAAACTGATTATTGTTATATGAACAAGTGTATCTCGCAATATTCGTGTGGTTTATTTCGTTATATCTGTGAAGATAGTCATGAGTTTTTGAATTGCGTCGTTTGTTATCTAATTTATGATGTGTTGAAAAAGTACTGTGAACTATTGGTTTACTTTGAAAGACATTCTCACAGCATTGATGTATTGTATGAACTATTGAGCATGTCATTCGGATTTGTTGCGGTGTTTTTATTTTTACTTCTTATGAGACATGATTGCCTTGGTTCAAACGTATTTCTAAATATGGGTTCGTCTATTTTCGTTTTTTGCATTAATACACCGCGATATGCTTGTACTGCATTTTTTAGTAAATATTTGGTATCACGTTGAATACGTATAACACACAAATTAAAAATATTGAGTAAAAATATGTGTTGTGTATGCTACAAGTGTTGCTTCGTGTGACTTATGAAAACAACACGATCCATAACCGTAGTCGTTTGTCATACCAACGTCTCATATTTCCTTTTGAAAAGTTTTCAGTTCGCTATGACTGTCTGTGTTCAATGCATAACTAGTTCTTTCGATTCTTAGTATGTTTCAGTATCTTCAAACTAGTCCTGCATAAATTTGACCGACTGCATAGTGTTATCAAGCAGTTCAGTCATGTTGTAAGTATGTTTGTCTCTGATGTGAAGTCCACACTTGCAGAGGAGTTCAACTAGAATAGTCATAACTGACGGTAACATGTGTGTGGTTCTTATCACTTTACATCGGTGAGGCGACATTTGTGTACTCTTTACATTAGGATGCAAGTTGATAAATATTTCATGCGTTAAATCAAATGGGAGGCCTTGCACTTAGTTTTATTGTATCTGTTAATTGCTTCGCTTCACTGTCATTATCAGTAATTAGTGACTAATGTGAGATATGTTTTCAAATATATGCGTTACTGAACCGTGTTTCACATGTGCTAGGTAATGTTGTGCATATGTGCTCCTTCTAAACCTTTGACTGCCACATGAATAGGAGATTGAACTATCGTGTGTAGTTATGGGAGGCTTATTCGGAAATGTCCAAGTCATTGCTGAGATTAAGTTTAAACTGCTCTAGATTTATTTTAGAATTTCTGTAAGTCTAATCAAGTGCATTCATAGATTTTTGTGCACAGCAGAAATCTTTTAACACAAGCAACGAAGATTGATTTTGTAGACGTGAAGGTATGATTATTTTAGTATTAAGGTTGCGCACAATAAAAACTCAACCTTAATTGAAATTAAGCATATAGAAGCAAATGATCTTATCCGCATTAAGTTGATAAAAGTGCGTGGAGTTGTTTCGGCTGTATCAGAAGATATATTTTTTTAATCAAAGGAATTCAGCCACTGAAGTTTGAAGATTGCTTTTCGCGTTTTTTGTTGGTTTATACGTGATTTATAATGAACGATGAACTGTTTAATATTGTAATATCAATAAACCACAATGTTTTATGATGTTTCAGATTAATCTTGCGAATTGATATTGAGAAAGATGTCTTCCAATACATCTCGACCTGCTTCGCAGCTAGGGATTACTACCGAGAATCCTACTTCATCCCCACTGTCAGAAAATAAACCTGACGATGATATGGAAAAAGCAAAGCAGTGGACTTATTACATTGAAACACTTAATCGTACAATTGATTGTATATATGAAATATGCCTCAAAGAGCATACAGTTAGCGGATGTAAAGTGAGCAGCATTATTTTGATATATTAAATTTTTAAGTAAACAAAGTAAGATGAAACATACCTGTCACTATGGTAGTCAGTCAACAGTATTTGTAACACTTTCTTTTTTAACTACAAGTTATCATATTATTTTGTCATTTTCAAGATAAAAGGAAGCTTATAGGTGTTGAAACTGTCTAAAATTACTTCTCTTCCACTTCTGTTTCATTTTTTTAGGAAGCTTTGTTATATCTTTCGAGTTCTGTCCGTGATTTTGAATCACTTATCAAAGCTATTGAATTGGAGGTCGCTTGGGAAGAAGAAGGCAATAAGTATATCTAATTCTAAATTAACTTCTTCAATTTTAATAGTACTAAAGATATCACTTGGATTTCATGAAATTAGTGATTTAGATACAACTGCCTATAACTAGGATACCGAGATTTTGGTTTTGCAGTTGAGTCTATCTAAATCTAAAATTACTCCTTACAGTACTATTCATTTTATAGACGTCATGCAGTTGCATGGGAAATTCGTAAAGGAATAACACCAACCGGAAAACCAAAAGTTGAAGGGCCGAAGAAGAAAGATGCAGATTCACTCATTACTATGCTCAGGCTGTTAGTTTACAGTTTTATTATTATTCAGTTGACCTATACGTTGTCTCGAATGTGTGATAAAAACAATGAATCCTAATTTTTTAGTTTAAAATGTCATATATTAGTGAGTTAGGAGTTCTATATGCATTCTGAGTTTGAGTTCTTTTATATATTCGTGTAAACTAGAAAATATTTTTATTTAGTTATAGTCTCGAAAAAAATATATCCAGCATGAACTTGGGCGTATCATAAGTAAATACACCACGTTTATATTAAAGTTTCATAAGTGAAACTTCATTCAACAATTTACTCAGTTCATTTCCGTCACAAAGAGAAAATACCTTACTTTTTAATAATTTCATATTACAAACTTGTTTTCAAAAGAACTAAGCAACATAGATTTATAAAAATCATACTGAATATTTTTTAACTTTATAGCTTTAAAAAAGTGCGCTAGGGTTAAAAGTTTTTCTTATAATAGCAAATATTGTAATCTGCGATTAATCTTACAACATAATCTAAGTTTCATTCGCGCAACTAGTATTAACAGTTCTTTAGTGTTGCTTTGCACCTCAGACTAATGTCTTGATTGTCTAATTAATAACAATTTACTTCAACTATAACTTACTTCAGCTTTAATTTTCCATCCATTTCCCATATTTTAATTTTATTGTTTTCAGTCTTTATGATCATTTTTTTCCAACCATTTTTGATTATTTGAAACTCTTTTTCTTTCTTTTTGTAATGACTGCTTCGATTTCGTTGTGCATTCTTGTTTAACAGCCATGGCAATCAAATTATCTGACTTCAAACTTCGCTTTTGATTGCGTTCTAGATCTAAATTCTCACTCAACTGAAATCTGTCTTCTGCATTTTTTATCATTTAATTTTTGACTACTTCTTTAAAAAGTGCCCAATTTAATGGTATTTTTTAAAAATCGAAATATTCATTATTGCTGATATAATTTTCGTTTTTTGATCCGAAAAATTGCTTTGTAAAGGTTGACAACACAAAAATGGACAGTCTGTATTGCCCTATACAATAAATATGAGCTCATTTTGCTTGTGAAGAGGGCAAAAGCAGCATGTTACAAGCTAACAATGTTTGTATCATTGCTGAACTGATTTTTTCAAGTTTGAGTGGTAAGTGCTGACAAATACATATGCTTTGCTATTTTTTGTCCCATAACATTATTTTCTTCGCAAAATGCTACTACTGTCTGTAATGGCATATTTTCAAAAATTTGTTCTCCTAAATAGCAAGCTTTTTTAACTTTATAAAGTAGCAGTCTTCTGAAGCTACTATCTGTCAGCATTTCGTGCTTGAAATTTTCTTGAACCTTCAGTAAAAGTCGATTTTTTGTTAGTAATTATATATCTTTTGAAAACTTGCTGAGAGTTAATTGTTAAGTAATATGTTTTCCAAACTTAATTTTTTAACGAGTACTCAAAGCGAAAAATAATAGTTTCAATGTGCTAGTTTGAATTCAAATACTTTTATTTAAGTACTGATCTGTGCTGCAACATGCATTTGATTTTTATAATTATAATATGCTCATTGCTGAACTGAAAAACAAATTCATCACCCTTATCAAAACAATAGTGGATGGATGAATAATGAAATAATTTTAGACAATAAAGAAGCAGTAATTGAAGAACATTTGTATGAATGGATTCAAAAAAATGAAATATGAGATTTTGTAAGCTAAAATATATGACATAAAAATACATTAATTTGAATTTAAAATATGCGAAAAGTTCAACAAAAATTGTGCAGAAAACAAAGAGGCTTATTGAAGATAAAGAACTGTTGTCTAAAAAGAGTGAATCAAACAGATTTCAAAAAATTTGTTTGTTTTTGTTTTTCGATTTTTTAAGCAAACTAATCTTTTTGTGCAAAAAGCATTTTAACTAATATTTTAGAGCAGTTTTTATATAACGATCGAATTTGTCGAAAGGATTGACGTACGTGTGAATAATTAAAACTTTTCGTGCAATATCTGATTTTTTTTAATTTTTAAATCTTTCATTTATCAAGTAATTCGCTCCTCATCTTTCATTTGTGCTGTGAGTAATGTCTGGTTTTAAGTGAGATAAATTTTACTGAGATTAGTTTGCTTATAGGTCACCTATGGTTGTACAGGGAGTTGTACAGAATACCGAAAAAAGACTTATCTCTAATGTAGTGCAGCCAGCTTCTGAGGTGGTTAATGTGCGTCACAGCCAAGCTTCAGATAAAGAAAGTCTGAAAAAAAGTACAGGGATGAGTGAGTTTTGTCATGATATTCATTCAGTTAATGCTGTTTAATGTAATATTTAACTCTCATGTTAATTAATGAAAATTGTTGCGTTGATGCTGTTAAATACCTGTGTTGTGTTTTAGTTCTACAAATTTATCATATTCAGATATGCAACTTTCACTTTACTTTTATTTCGTATAAATAATAGGAAATTGGAAATCGAAATTGAATCATTCTGCTTATAGACATTATATTATGCGTGGAAATATTTGCATCACTTCCAGTTTTCTTATGAGACATTTGCATTTTAGTAATTTTAGGACACTGAATATAAAATATTGAACAAGTTTCAATTACTAATTGTAGTTAAGATTAATAAATATTATTTAAATAATTTGGTAAATATGTTTAAAATTTAACAAATTATTTAAAATTTAAAATTCTTCGTTCTGAAATTTCACAAATTATTTAAAATTTTACAAATCACTCTTGATTTTATATATTTATGGCTGTTTGTTTTCAATCTAATGATTTATTTTCAACCAGTAGCTTCTGTAGAAGACGTACACGAAGATAACGGATGGTGCTTAGTAACAGCACGACAAAAGCGGCGAAAAAGCATAGAAATAGATTCTGCCGTAGTTAGTCATAATACAAAAAAGAAAGGAAACAATATTCAAGGAAGGGTAATAATGATTCTGGATTAATTCTTCCCTTCAAAATGTTATTATGAAGTATTAAAGTGAAATGCATATTAAAATTGAGTGGCAATAAATGCAATCGTAGCCTTTGCATAGAAAGATGCATTTTAAGTGCTATATTTGTTATCTGTTAACCCGTAAATTTTAGTATTATCTAATCACTATTATAGTATGTATGATTGTTGTGGGATTTTTAAGTTTGATACAGGCAACGCAGAAAAAAAATCTAATGAATGTTTACGAACGTTTAACTAGTGGCGTTCTTCGACCTCCAAATATGTCATCTCGTGCTCCTCTTCTTTCTGATTCAGGTGGAAGAGGTTTGATGTATCCTCGATGTGCGATGGATTTGCCACAAACTAAGGCAAACTGTTTTTTATTTAGTTATGTCATGCAATTACTGTATTTATAATGGTTGATTTTTGAAAAGTAATTAATTCCGAGATCAAATAATATTAAAGGCTTCAATGGCAAAAATGGCTTATTGTCGCCAGCTGTTGTGGAAAAAGCACCAGTCTCATTTAGCGGAAAAATTGCAACGGAAACGTCGACAGGACTTGATAGATGCTCGTAGAGTTGGCTCTTTGCCTATTCTTTCAGCGATCAATTTTGCTGATCCAATTGCTGTTTCTTGTACTGCAGCCGCGTTTAGAAATCGAAAGGTACTTCATTTCTTTTTTTTGCACTGTTGGAGTCACTCGCGCTC
The DNA here is from genome assembly GCA_900618365.1 of Thelazia callipaeda. NCBI lineage: Eukaryota > Metazoa > Nematoda > Chromadorea > Rhabditida > Thelaziidae > Thelazia > Thelazia callipaeda. The sequence continues at coordinate 21,297 of UYYF01000056.1, forward strand.
TATCTCATTCCGCTCCTTTACTTCACTTTCTTTATTGATTTTTGAGGTGCACTTTACACCATTTGTGATTGTATAATTCTGATTATGTGTTTAGAATCATCAGTTCCGTAGAAGATTGAATAAAGATAATACTGTAGTAACAATGAACGAGGCTACACCGGAAAGAAGCTTCGACCGTATAGAGGTCAAATTTTGAATTATTCTTGTCTTTTTTTTGAAATTTTTGATCATTGATATAGATATATATAAATTAGTTTTGATTTGGTTTTTACAGGAATTGCCATCAGAAAACGACGAGAATAATGAAATTGCTTCTTCTAATTTAGATGAATCAGTTGTTAAAGATCTATTACCAAATACTAATATTCAAAGCAGGTAATTTGATAATTTAATAATTATCCATGTGTATATCGAAGTAAAAAGCTTTTTTAAATTGCTTGTGTGATGTAAATTAAATTTTTTAGATCAGAACCTCCGTTGTCGCACTTAGAGTTACCAGATGGTATCGATGCAGATGACGCATGGAGAGCAATGACTGAAGAGGAGGAATCATTAGCACAAGAAGAACAAAGTTTAAAAAAAGAGATTGCAGAGGTATCGTGATAATTTCAGTGAAATCTGGATCATAATTAATTCACCACTTTTGCAATGCTGCAGTAAGCAGAGCTATGGCTCTGTAAATACTTTGTACATTTTTTGAACCCAAAGTTTACTGATTTGAAGGTAAATTTGTTTCACCTAATATACATTATGCTTAGGAGGAAAGAATTTCTATTGATGATGAACTGGAACGACAAGTAGCTGCTGAAGCTGCAGCGTTGGAACAAATGGAAATTGAAGAGGCTAAAAAAGTTTTTTTTTTTTGGTTTTCTAGTGTCGTTATAACGATTCATAAGCTACTAGTGCAAGATTTCGCGAAAAAAATACTTCAAGAGTTATATTTTGCTAAGAGTGAATGATCTAACCAGAAAAGTAACCATGTTCTCAAAAATTTAGATCTGCGGAAAATTTGTTTTCTTTTAGTAGTATTTTCAGCAAAAACCTGATGCTAGTGAACTTGGAAAATCTGTCAGGAAGCCGCCTGTTACATGGGAAGATGTCGTTAACAATTGGAAACGTTTGTTTCATTGCAACTATAACCGTAATTTTTGTTTCAGTCATGTTTTGCTCGAATAGCTTTTTACAAATTGCAGTGGAAATGGAGGAGTATGCATCGGTAAGTTGGGGAGAAATAGTAGAACGAGAAATAACACGTTATCGTAAACCGGGAGAATTTGTTGAAAAGCATGAAAAGTTGTCTTCACCTAGCAGAAAAAGGTAATGAGTCATTGAAAACTGAAGCGCAGGCGAGGTAGAATATCAAATTATTTATACTAATAATATTCTGTATCAGTTTTCTACACTGATGTATTTTCATTAAAGAAACATGGAAACCGCTACAAAACGACAAGAGGAGCGGCAAAAAAGAGCTGAAGAATTGCGTCAGACATTACAAGACGAAAAAGCTCGACGATTGAAAGAACTTTCCAACAAAGTTTGCACATACTTTTTCGTTCAAGTTTGCGTACATTTTTTTGATCTTTACTGCATAAGCTGATATTGTAGGTAGAAGAAGTTAAACGGAAGCGTTCTGAATTAAATGAGAGAAAACGTGATCATTTGCAAATGCGGATGATGAAAGCGGAAGAGAATCGACAAAAGAACATTGATGAAAAAGTGAAAAAAGCTCGCGATGATGATGTTAAGGTGTTTATTTCATGTTCGTTGTAGTATCACTCATGTTATATGATTCCAGCAAGCTTATTCTAAATATCATTTGTAATTCTCAGTGCTTCATAGAGAAATGGAATGATTATAATTATTTTAGAATATAAACAAATCTGTGTTCAATTCTTCTTTGTTGCGTAGTAGCTTGTAACAAATCCATTTGCTAATGAAACTTTAATCCGTGGATAATTGATGTTTATTTTTTGATGTGAAATTTTGAATTACATTTTTTAGGTGATGGAAGTACAGTTTATCAATACAATAGAGGCAGATAATATGCGGCATGATGTCATGGTTCGTAATCAAGAATGGAAGCAAAGAGCTCAAACAATTGCGAATAAACGAGCTAGAAAAAGTAAAGAAAAAGCAGCTAAGGAAGCTGCAGCCGAAGAGCGCAGGAAAATCGCAGAAAATGTATTGCTTTTTTGTATTACGTTGGTGAATCTAGCTACTTGATCAATGTTCTTACATCTTCATTCTTTCTTACAGCAGAGAATAGAAAAGATACGCGAAAAATTTGAAAAACAGGAATTAATTGAAGCACAACGTAATGAACAAGAAAAAGAGAGGACTGAAGCTGCTCGAGAACGAAACAAGTATTATCTTTTGCAAAAATATTTTTATATTTTCTTTTGCAAAAAAAATATTTCTGTAATATCCATTATTTTTCAGTTTTTCTGTCATATCTGTTTAAAAAAATTTCCAGGGCACTGAATGAGCGTGTTGCCGAAAAGAAGGCGTCGGAAGCTGTTGAAAGTGAGAAGTTATTAAAGAAAATCCAGAAAAAGGTAATTTAGCTTTTGGGCTGTAATGTTTATATGATTGGATATAAACTTTCGTTTGTCTAAATGTTGTGAGGAGTAAAAAACGTGGTAAGATCCGAAAATACCATATCAATACAGTTAATATATGCCAGTTTTCTTGGAAGCATCAACAGACGGGTCCATTATCAAAGCAGAATGTAAATTGAACCAATTTTTGAAAGAAAAGGAAATAGTGTTAGGACGTTTTTTTTGTTTTAAAATATGGCTACAACAACAACAAAAAATCGTTAAAAATTTAGCTTTTTTCAGCAAGAAGAGACACGTCGTCGTTATGAAAATACTCTAAATAAAGTAAAGCATCGTGCTGTTGAACTGAGTAGTCCTAGACCAGTGGAGCCAGTAGCATCTTTAGCTGATTTTATTCACATGCCTTCAAATACTCTTTACTGTGCCGTATTCGAAGATGAAAATGATGGTCGATGTTCGAAAAAGTGCAAGCTTTGTGATGCAATCGTAAGTTCTTCTACTACTTTTTGAAAATACTTTGAATTCTTTTGGAGGTTGGAAAAAATTTCTGAAGATGCTATTGTAGCATCAGTTGTGTACTATTAATCATGCATAAGCTTTCTTAATTTTATGAACATTTCGGGAATATTCACCAAGAATTTCTCGTCATAGTCTTGGTTTTCTCATAGTTTTAAATGCTTTAATTTTCTATATAACAATTCTGTGTAGGAAATCAGTTGATGAATTTATTTGCGAGTTGTTTCAGCTGGACAGTGACTTTTTGATTATTTCACATTTCTTAAGCGCTTCGCATCTCTCGAAAGCTAATATTGATATCAAAAAACTAACATGCGATTGTTTGGTATGTATTTTTTTTCTTTGTTTTTCAAACACTTTATTTATAGGTTATTTTGAGTGTCGTAGGAAGTGAATAAACTTCACATTTGTTTTCAAGACTTCAAGATCTGAGGACTATACAAATTCTCATTTTCAATGCATTTTATAGAAAGCGGAGATTGAACAAAACGTTGAAGAAATTAATGTTGAAACAAATAAGAAGTCTACATTAGAAGAAGAAAGTGAATATTCAAAACTCAGTTCAAATGCCAAAAAACGACGAACTCGTCTTCGGCAAAAAATCCAGGCGAAGTATAATCCATTTCTTTCGTAAATCTTCTTAAATATAATATATTGATTATTCATATAAAACGTGCAAGAGTCGAGTGAGTTTCGTTTGCAGAATCAAAGAATATGAAAAATTGATTCAAAAGAGCAGCATAAATGAAGTTTATTATACTCCAAACGAAAAAACGAGGTATTTCATATTTTATTTGTACTGTTTTATTACATGTAGGAAACATATGGATATGGCTCTATAATGACGCACTTATGATAAAAATTTAATATCAATTTTACTAGTATTGATCGGTCTCTTCGAGATATCGTTAAAGTGCTAAAGACAACAGTAGGCGAGCATGCAGTAAAGAATTTTTGTAACGGATTGGGAAAAGATACATTTCAAGGGAAAATTTATCCAGGCGCTGATTTGCATACTCTTGAAAGATCTTTGTCTGAAATCCTTCGTACTTTGCGAGCAACCGAAATGGTATCTTATATTTGTTTATTCTTTTTTCGATTTTTTTTTCATTTTAATATTACACAGTTAAAGTTGTTGATCTAGTTTAACAAAATTTGCCGAATCATTTTTGCTGTTTTTAGTTCATCATTTGTTTTGGATTTTAGGCTAAGCAGCGTGACATAATTTTAAAAGCGATAGTACAGAATAATCTTGTAGACTATTTGGCAGCTTTAGTTTCATGTTCAACTGAAGGTGACACAGTTACACCGTCAAGGTTCCGAATAATATTTAATCATTTTATTAAAGACATTCCTATCAAATTTTTTCTCGTATTTTCAAAAATTCTTCTTTCCTACAGCACTCTATTCTTTGACGTTATGGTCTAGGAGTTCATGTGAAAAATTCAGCTCCGTTAGTAATTCATAACTGTCTATATTGATTTCGGAATTCTACTGTATCAACATTTCGCTCAATTTAAATCTTTCTGAGAATTTATTTTAATATAACGTTGTGTGTATAATTTGCAGAACATTCTGTAAAGCAGTGACAACTTTGGGAGAACTTTTCAATAGAGACAAGTATATAGCGTCCAGGTTTCTATTTTCGAACCGCGTTCTGGTGCTTCTAGATACATATATGATCAAATCTAAAGTAACTTTATTATTTTTTATCTATTGCTGTTTTTTCATGTTTTCTCTTAATGTATCCGTTAAGTTTTTGAATGATTTTCTCCATAGACACAAATTAAAAAATTATTCCTTAGTTTTATTGGCTATTTATAGTATATGATTCGAATTTCACCTGCTTTTATCTCTATCAAAAATTTTCAAGATATTTCCTTCGGATAATGTTTGTTTCGCAGTTGTTAGTGTCGCAAATTGCGAACAGTTCTTCACGAGCAACTTTTGATGGATCTCACAGACTTCTAATTGAATGCATGGGTGTGTGTTCAACTGTTTTGTGTATGGTGGGTTCCTTGTATCCAAAAACCAAGGATACTAATTCAAGAACCGCTGCTGTATTTGGCATCACAGATGATGACATTTACTTCAAGTTGTTGTTAAGGTTTTGATTTTGATTATTTTTATTCAGTTGAGTATACAATTTTTTTTTCTGTAGAAAAAAACAAAAAAATTATTAAGGAGAACTTGAAATTTATTCATCAATTTTTCTTAACTAAATGCGACTCTCAATACCAGTTATTTTGGCTCTCCGTAGGTGAAAGCGGTAATCCACACTTTCAAAATTTCCAGTACTAGAAATGTTTTTAAATGTCATTTTATTTTTTGACAGTCATTTAATTCTAACTATTAAAAAAACATGAATCTAGCTACAACATATGGAATGAAATTTATAAGGATCTTTTTTTACATCCATTACTTTTGGGTTAAATTTTTTTCATTTGTTTAGCTTCTTTTTCTGTATATTTATTTTACTTTATATAGTTTTAATTTGCGAATTTAGACTTTTAAATTTTCAGTTTTCTTCAATCAAATGGGTTTAGTGAAGTCGTAATGTTGCTCATTAAACACTCAGGTACAAATGCGGTATTGCCTTGGTCTGTTGAGCTCGATTCAAGTGGAGTTGCAGTACCTATTGTCGTATACATAGATTTACTTTTAGAAATGGGTGAATTGATGCGTAATTTTGATCACAATAAAAGGTTTTTGAATTTTTTCATGAAGTAAGGCTCTATGGACTGTGGTGTTTTATACAAAGCAATTGTTGACTTTTTTGATTTATTGATCATTGTGGTCAATCATTTATGATTTTATTAAAGTTGCAAAAAATTGTTATCGTTCATCTATCAACATAAAGTAATGTTCTTATCAATTTTCAGAGACGGCGTAATAGGTACTGAAAAATCATCGGTTGTGATGTAAGTTCATTATATGTTGCTTCGTCACCTATTTTCTTTTTCAAGTCGGGTCAGTATTTAGCTGAATTAAAATGTTTCGTTTTCTTCTTTGCAGTGCTATAATTGTGATGGCAGTACAAGAACTATCGATACGAATGTATTCGATGATTTTATCAGGAGGTAGTTCTTCCAAAATAGCGATATTGTATACTAAGTCTGGAATCAATTGCCGCGACGAAGTTGAAGTGATACAGCTGCTGGCTTCATGTCTATTCCAGCTTTGGCTATTACTTTGGAAATATGAACCATCGGAGGCCAAAGTATATTTTTTGTTGAAAATCTTTATGTTCCTTACAGTGTTATTATTTGCACAATTAGTTCATATTATAGTAATTGATTTTCATGGTTCGTGTTTTCCTGATGTACGTAATGAGTTTTTGGAACAAATTGCGCCCTTTGGAAAATGTGTTTTGGAAACATATCTTTATCATTTTAAGAGCCTACTGTATTTTGTGAAATGAAAGAAATTTTTTAGCACCCGTTTTTTGTAGAAATGTCTTGATGATACTGAACTTTGTTTACGATTGGTACTTATTTCCACAGCTTTGGTAATGCAATATGAAAAAAATATTTCTTCCATTATCGCATCGACTGATTTAAGTGCTTCGGAAAAGCGCGTCAGAAATTTTCTTCATTTTCTTATTGAGGTTGTTGGATACTTTGCAATCAGTAGTGAACAAGCTAAGGTTCATTCTTCATTTTAATAATCGAAGAATCTTTTATATTCATTTGGAAAAGAGCATCTGCTTATATGATTTCAGTAAATCTTTTGTAATACCTTGTTTAAGGTTTCAAGGGCATTATAAATGAGTATTTCTGTGAATTTGTCAAAGAATGTTGCATAAATTTGGCATTTTTGTGTTTTCAAGGTTAGAAAACTTGTGTAGACTTGCATGAGGTATAATTCAAATAATTATGTAAAGAGATTTTGGAAGATGTAAAAGAGGTTTATAAAATAACAATTGTTTTGTGAATCAAATTATACGTTATTGCTTGTTTCTGATCAACAATTACCCCGTTCAATAATTAATGCTTGAGTTTTTTTTAGATGTTTTGTGTATTTGGCTGGCAACGGTCGCTGTTAATGAAACTTGCTTCTATGCCACTGGGATATTTTTCAAATAATAGTTTAATGTCAATATTGATGCCAACTTTGATTGCTATTTGTTATAAAAATCCGTTAGCAATTGATTTGATTAAACCTTCACTGGGTGTTAAAACTTTCGTGGAATATCTTGAGGTCAGTTGCTAATTTTAAGAAGTCAATTATTGACACATGTTTTTCAGATATTTAGTGAACAAAAATTAACTTCAGTTTCCAAAAGTGAAGGCAAATGAAGGTAATCTTTTTGTATGAATGACGTAAGTTAAATAGGAAAGATTACAAATAAGACGAAAGTTACATATTTTATTGCTTCAGTACACCAATAACTTATGAATAGAATTACTGGCTATTCAACTTTCTAAGGAATTTGAATTCTTGAATTTCGAAGTTTCATTTAAATTTCTTTTTTTAAGAATGTATTTAGTGGAAGTAGCTAGAAAAATGAAAGTACAGACCGCCGAACTGGTTGATATAGAATTAAATAGTCAAGGTATATTATGAGCAAACTTAACGAGAATATTTTTGAACAAAGAATATGTTTATCTCTTATATCCAAGTAATAGTTCCCATTTTTAACATATTTAGAAGGCGAAACACTTTTTGGTTTAGTTTTAAATATTTCTTGATGACACTCAGGTAAAGTTGTGCCTTTTGCTCGGGTGTATTATCGTAGAAAATATGATTTCACTGTAGTTATTGTATTTATTTGAAAAGAAAAAAAATTGTTTCAGGGGGCTCAAAATGAGAGGTTTCCAGAGCCAGCACGGTTTCCAAGAAAGTTGTGGTCGGATGCTATTGATTATTTTCAAAAATGTGAGCATATTTAAAACTAATTTTTCCCATGATACTAATTTTTCCCATGAGTCATGATCATGACTCACAAACGCATCTGTTATTGATTTTATAGGCTTTACAACGAATACAGCAGTCTGCTCGGAAACATTTTGACTTGTTTCTATTTCTCATTCATTTATTGGTTTCATAGAATTTTGTTTTCATTGTTAATATCATTTTTAGGAAGTGACACTTGCTTGAAAATGATGAAAATAAGGTTTATTCGTGTACAATTGCTCTGTTCGCTGAGTTTTTTGAAAATTTTCATTCTTGTTTATCTTTGACTTGTATATTGACTTATGTGGGACGATTTTCTTTCAGATTAAAAAACAATTCTCAAGAATTAGCGCTAAATCAAAGAGTAAGAGATGTCTTCTAAATTCAGTTCTTGTGATATTTATGCTGTAGAAAATACTCGAAATATTTGAAACATGTTAATGGTTGCTGTCCGGTAGAAATATACTAGAGTAGATTAAAATTTACTTTGTCGATGTTGTTGAATTATATCATGTTCTTATTAATACTTAGTTATAGATTTCAGTGTTATGGTGCCTGAAATAAGAAAATCGTCCAACATAAATTATTGTTTCCCATGTTATGAATATGAGCATACTAGTTTTAAAACTTGTGAAATTTATTTGGATGTGGGAAATGATTTCAATTCGATGATTAACATATTTCTCACGTTCGTATTGAATACGTGAAAATAAATTACGGTTAATCTTTCAGTTCAAACTGGAAAAATTTCATTCGTATGAAATGTTGTACGAATTGCGATGCGAATTCTTATCAATTTTAACTCGTGTTGTCTATTGCTGTTATTAAGCTTTTGACTGAGTACTCATGACGATTAATGGTATTGAAGTTATCAGGTTTTTGCATGTGGGACAGTGGATTTTTGGACATTGCTGAAATCCAACATCACAAGCATGATATTCAGTGGATCAAGTCATTTCGACGTTCAACAGTGCTTAGTAGTTTTAGCTCGTACATAAATCATTATGAAGTACATCAACTACGCTTGTTCATGCACTCAATATTGGAAGCTATCTTAGAGAACTGCAAATGCGATGAAAACTTTGAAATTAATGTGGAGGAGAGGGAACGACGTAAATTGCTGTTGCAGTGTCTTGTGAATACAGCTAATCACTCACCAAAGCTAGTCTTTGCATTATTATTAAAGTGAAGGTTTGAGTGACCGAGATCCGAAATTAAGGTCTTTCATATCTTAACTGTACAAATTGGTTTATATCTGAAAATAATTGTTGACCATAGTAGGGACACAAGTAATATCAAGTTTAATGCGTAATTTCATTTTTCTTTCTAGCCTAAGTATTTTCTCATTTCGTTCATCCCATTCTGATTTTTACGTAATGATACTTGAATTATTTGGTTCATAACATAGTCCTTGTAAATTTATGCAAAAAGTTTACTCGTATTTATCCGTGCTGTTTTTTCACAATAAAATTACTTTTACAGACTTCGTTCATGTGCTGACGAATTTTCGGACAGTTGTCTAAAAGTAATGCTAAGATGGTACTGGCTACGCAACGAGTCATTGGCTGCTGTAATCAGTTTTTCAAAGCCCGAGAATGGAGGTTTCTTTGTTAAATAAATCGGACTTAAAAATTTCCACTTTTATTCAGTCTTGTGCTTTATATTAACATACAATCTGTAGTTTCTGTTCATGATTTTTTTGAGTCATTTTTATGCAAAATAAAAAATTAAATTTTCGTTAGTTAATGAAATATTTGCAGAAATGCATTATAAAATTGTGTATGAGTGCTGCGTTCTATGGAATGAAGTTTGCCATGTAATTAAAAAGTATGTGTTTTAATTGTTTTCTTTATAATAAGCAGATAAAACTTTATTTTTTATCTTTGAGATTTAGTTTTCATTAAAGCAAAATGTTAATTTTAATATTTTATTTTAGATTGGAAGGTAATGAAGTAAATTCTATATCAAAGTTTAGTGCTGAATCTGGAATAAGTGAAAACAATGTGCAAGAAGCATATGAAACACGGTTTTTTTTATCATATTAAGGTTTCAGCAAGAATTTTGTAATGCGTTTTTAATAAGTCACTGAAAAATACAAAAAAAAAAGAGGGATTATGAATGCTACAATATATTTTTTAAAGCATATTTACTCTCTTGAACAACTCAAATAGTAATATATGTGTTTATTTTCGATAGTACTTGCAGATCTTGGTTGATAGCAATATTTTCAAAATTTTTGGAAGATAATGAAAGTTTTTTCTCTGTCTGTTGTGAAAATATGGAGTCGTGCTCACTTGATACATTTATTGATATTCTTGATACTGTGATAGAATTTGGCGAAGAAGGGTCAGGTGTCAAAGTTAGTTTTTTAATAATATACACTTTCGCAACTTTTTTGTTGTCCAAATAGAAATTTTTGCTTAAGATCTTTTCTTGAAAATATAGGTTGATTTTCTAAACTATTATCTATTCCGCGAATAATTGAGAAATATGTTTTTATTATCAGTCCTTGTGGCTTCTATCGTATATTTTAGCTTGCTATTGGAAACGTGAAGTATGTCTTGTCATTTTTGGAAAGAGCATTGAAAATTTTTGGTCCACTTGAATATATTGAAACAGAAATTGAAGAGGATGAAAATTTCAACTCCAATGATATTGTTCGCATATGTATCCTTCTGGAAATCATTTTAAAATTGGCATCGTTAGATTCTTATCGCACAGTTTATGTAGCAGATACAACAGCACTGAAATTGGTCCTTCATGTCTTGGAAGGAGTGTGTTTTCTTTCATTTCATGTTTCTAAAAGCGCCAAGTAAAAGTTAATATTTTCTTTTAAAGGGAAAGGTGATCATACAGCGAATCAAGATACTTCATATTTTGAATGAAATTCTTATACTGTAGTTGCTGCTTTCCATTACACGTTGATAATCGTTGATTTAGTAAGATATATGACAAAGTTATAATTTATTCTCCATTTTTAAGTTTTCAGATTTTGCATTATGAGTACTGCAAACAGCAAGGATGCAAAGGAAATTTGAAATCTGAAGATAAATTTGCAAGTCGGCCTGAAATAAATTTGACAGTAAGGAATGCTTCTAATGTAAACTGCATCCGACGTTTCGGTGAATATTTAAGGTAACTGTTTTCATGTTAGCCTGGTATTTATTCCCAAACTTCTCGTCTTCATTGTGTCATCCTTATCATCATTTAGATTTAATGAATGAAACATTTAATTTAATAATTTATTCCAGTTCTGCAAATGATTTAATCGGTGTTCTATAAAATTACAGACCTGACGCATAAAGTTCTTATAATGCTCTCCATTTTAAATATTTATGTTTTTTCTTAATTCACTGTTTTAAGTAAATGCATTACTTCAATTTGGTATATTAGGAAATATGAGAACACGAAGTTGATTGCAACTATAAAAATGTCTTCTTTGGAGTTATTAGGCATTCTTTGTTATCTCAATGATTTGAATCGTGAATACGCTGGAATTCATGATGGCATAACATTACTTCTTCGTTGTATGTATACATGCGATAACCATGATCAATTTGGGGTTAGTTACCATTTGAACTTTATTTTTTTCTAGCCTATAGTAACTCTTCATTTTAGTTTTTTTCTGCTTGTATTTTCAAGAATAAAAAGTTATTTATTGAGTGGATACAAGGAATTATTTTCAGAGACTTTATGCAATTGCTGCTTTGCGACATTTAGTTTTAGGTTATGCACCAAATCAACTGCGATTAGCACAACTTGCTCAGGTTTTATTATCCCCGTATTTTTTCTCCAATTTTTCGCTCTCTGTATTCTGCTTATGTTATGATTCAAGCTATTATTGATTCTCCCTTAAGATTATATATTTACGTGGGAGTTATACAGCTTGATTTATTTCTTTCTCTATTGATAGGAACCATCAGCGGTAATTGATCGAGATGGTTTACTAAAAGAATTGGGCCTACGTGCTGTGTACGATCGGAAAGCGAAGAAGATTCGGCTAGAATCAATAGCAAAATAAACAGAAATGTTATGTATTGGAAAGCGACAGAAAAAGGATTTCAGGTATAGTTAAGCAATAGCACAGCCAGCTCTTGTGTCAAAATCTTAATAACATCATCCTATCGGTTTTTTGCATACATATGTCTATTTATGAAATCAGTAGTTGCAGAAAATGTATGAAAATTATTTGTAACTTTAGATATGTATTAATTAAAGAATTAGTTATTAGTTTTCGTTACTCTTTCTAAAAAATGCGATAGATTGTGTGCTCTTTGTGTGCTTTAGCTTTTGAGAGCAATAGTCATCCTGTTTTCGTTCTAAAATTTTCACTCTTTTAGTTGTTCTTTTATGTATGTAGATAATAACTGACTGATGAATTAGCCTGCTACAGATATTTGCATGAATTAACTGTTCGTGGAAGTTTAGATGAGTCAGAAGTTAAAATTGATTGCTCAGCGAGAGTAACATTCGCATATAAATTTGACCCAACCTACTTTTGGAAATTTAGATGTTTTTGAATGTCATCTTTGAGTGTTTTGTACTGAAGTAGAGAATATACGTTTTAAGTTGGGGTGTTTTCGTTTCCGTTTTTTAATGATTATGTTGGATTGCATAAGCTACTTGGAAATGATCATTTAACACCAGTGCTATTTTTATGTATAATTATTTAAGATGCATTTGAGCATATCGTTGCCATTAATTGATATAAATCCAAGTATACTTGGAATAATGTGTAAACATGATGTAATGATATGTGTATGTGAATTGCCACTTTAAAGGCTAAATCTTATTGCAAATATTTTAAGAAGGCCGTTGATATTATGCTGTTGTGTAGGTCATCTTTAATTGTTGGCCATATGTGTGAATGTTTATTATTCGCAATGTCTGAAGTTAGACACTATGTAATAAATAGAAAATTATTTTGTAAACATGTTTACCGAATTTCACACGTTTAGTTCTATAATTGAGTGAATTTTTACGAATGTATTAGTCCTAGAAGCAGAGTTTAATCAGCTAGGAAATTATGTTGCCAAATCATGTGAGGACTAATGTGATGGATTGTTGACCTTTATTCGTTCACATCTCTGCACTTATCGATCTCAACTTTATTTTAAAACAAAGTGTATATAATTCCTACGTTATATTTGCCTTTATGCGTTGTGCAATTTATAATTTATAGAATGAGTGCTCTTATAATATTGCTTATACTTCGTAACATCTTTCAAGTGTTATTAATTTTAATTACTAATTGCAATAATATACAGTTACAAATCCATATTCATTGAGCCAGCTTTTGGACATGCGTATGTTGTTGTTAGAAATTGTTTTTATGAGCAAAGAGCAGTAATAGTACTAGATGATATTTTCTCCGTATTTGTTATTAATGAATTTCTTTGTGATTATTTGGCAAATATTGACAGATACTTACTTACCTTCAAGAGGTATGTTGACTTAACTTTAGATTTACTCGTTGTGTATGATTCTTAGTGCATTTATTGTTCATTACATGTACATGAACACAAGTATCAATTATATTTTGTTAGGCAGATAGTTGAAAGTTTTTCGACTCTAAGCATGCATTTCTAAGAACCAGATTTAATTATTTTGTTCTTCCCATTACATTCGTTGCGATAGCATTGAGATTCATCTCGAAGTGAGCAGGAGATCTGCATGGCAAACGAGGAAATGAAGAAACTTTCAATGAGTTCGTTTGGTAGAGTGTCACTGGTTTTCGCAAAAATAAATTTAATATGTGCATGTGATGAAGGGTGGTGAGTAACAGCTGCTGTGTTGTATAAGGCGTGTGTTTGGTTGAATAACGGATACATCAGTGGAAGTACTGATAAAGAAGACGTTCATACTCTTCAATTATGACACATAAATGACTTCATTCTTTGTTCTCTGTTTTATTTTTCAAGTTTCATATGTGACTATTTTGATCAAATGATGTTATCAATAAAATTTTATCGACTGGTTTCATCAGCAAAATCCATCTAATAGTAGCACATTTTTGGAAACCATGCATTGAAGTGATTATTTGGAGTATAATTAGCTAGAAATGAATTCTAACGACCTCTGCGTTGACTTAATTAGGAAGCAGTGGAATTTTTGCGTTTTTATGCTGGTTATTTTTATTATAATAATAGAGTAATAGTGTTGCCACTAGAAAGAAGTTGCTAGCAGTGTAAGCATAAGATTTACTATATCTGAGCTTCGGAAAACAAATTTGCTAAATTTTGGACTTGAAATAAACGTGTTGTTGACGTTTAGACATTGAGGGAGAAGATGAAGTGCTTGTGAGATGAATAAGTAAGTGAGTGCACATAATTGTGGATATGAAGTACGAAAGATGTGTGTGTGAACCACCAGTTTTTCTTCCTTCAGTGCACTTTGTTCATTTATGTATATTTAATGACTATATAAATATATACTTATTAAATTGTATTTTATAGTTAGCATGTATTCAGTAATATTTATATTTATTACTGCTTGTCTGATTTTCCCACCTCCCACTGCTTGTGTTTATTAATAATGTTTTTGCGTAAGTTGTTTTGTGTGCAAATAATTCGAGCATTAAAGGAAGAAAAAATAAATGATTGTTATGGATGCATTGTTAATGTTGTGATAGAGATGAGTGCTTCTCACGTGAAACGCAGATGCAGAAATGATCGAAGCAAAAATCGTTTTAATTGATTGATTGACTGATTGCTGAAAATTAGTTTCATTTCAGGTTAAAGGAGGTGCTGTATCGCACATTACGAGGAGGGTGTGTTAAGTATTCGAGCAATTGGGAGCAAGTAAGTGAGGAAGTGAAGTAAATTAGTCCTTATTTTAGTTTTTCCATATTTCTGTCTAAGAGAAGAATAGTAAAAATTACACTATTTATTTTCACTTATTATTACTGACCTTTGACTCTATGAATTTTTCCATATTTTCGTATTTCTTGCTTTTGATAGATCCTAAATGCCGTTTATCGGGAAGGATTGGCGAGCACCGGGAGAAACATGGGTATGGTGCTCTAATACCGATGGATGGGAACAAGTGAAATTACGGCCAGTTCAGGTACTACGGCTTTTTTCTAAAAGTGAACAAGCAATTTGAGCTTGGAAACAAAGAAAGTTTATTCATTTTGACTAATAAAAGTAAACTTATGGGTCCAACTTGCTTAATCTGTTAATTCATTTTGTATGATTTGGATTAATGAATCAGTTCTTGTTTGTTCACTTTTTACTCTGAAAATTGGTGATGAAAGATTTGTATCCCTCGTAATGTGCAATTCTCATACTTGAAACTACTTTTCAATAACAAGTATTTTTAAATTTGAGCTCAAAATATCTTTTATCCTTTTTACAATTATTTTTGAACATACTTTTTTTGGTTAAAATTTTCTATGATAACATTAATTATTAATATTTTTGTATCAACAATTTATTTATATATTCAAGTAAGTTGAGTAATTTCCTCTAATAAATATGATATTGTACGCAAAGCAGAATAATCTATTTTTCTTAAAAATGTGAATTTGTAACTTTTAAAATTAAAGTAATTGTTATCCATGGATTTTAGCAATAAAAAAAACCTTGCGAATGATAGTTTTTACTTGAAAAAAGAGACTGTAAATTATTTTGCTCCACAAATTGCTTGCAGAAACGTATACAACGTTTTTAATCATTGTTCTTCGATAAAATACAGATCATTTAAACAATAAAATATGCATTAGTGCATTTATTCTAGATTATTGTTATTTTTTAAGTTGTTCGTAATTAATTTGGCATATATTTGATATGATAATTCAGATATAACTGACAGTTTACTTTTAAATCAACAAATAAAGGAATTTTTATAGATGTTGCCAAGGCATTTTCAGTTATTAATTATAGGTGGAAGAAACAAGTGATGCAAATCGATCCTCAACGTGTAGTTCAGTGGTAAAAATTAAGCGTAACACATCTTCAGTGTCATTATCAAGTAATGATGAAAATTGTTCTCGATCAGACACTGATGATTCTGGTTATTTTTTTATACATATTTTTTTAAATGAATTTCGATTCATGTCTCATTATATATTCTTATTATCACCTTTATTATTTTCATTTTTGGAAAATACAGTTTTACAAACTTTTAATATAATTATCTATTTTAGATACGTAGTGATTTAAATCAGTTGTTTAATATCCAAAAACATCATGTGTAAATAAAGTCAGCTCCAGTTTTATGTATTAATTGCCATAAATTTCTGAGTATTCTGCAATCACTTTTTATTTTTGACATTAATCAGATTTGATTGATGTTTTTAGTTTCGGATGGTGATGACTGGATCCCACACTGTTTTGTAAAGACTGGTAAATCTAAAGAAGTCAGTTTTGGTCATAAACTAATTTTTTTTTTCATCCTATTATTTGTAATATTTTGAAGATTTGTTTTTTCATTTTATTATAATTTCACTGATATCGCATTTAAAAAATATTTTACGTAATCGTCAGAATTAAAAAATGGAAAATTTGCTTAATTATGTATCATTCTTGAAATTTTTATTGATGCCCGTAGTATGATTTGGTTCCCAAAATATTTATTTAGTTTTTTTCTTAAGTTTGTTGGATGTACAAGTATGAGTGAGGCATTTCATCGTTTGGATCTAGCACGAGCCGTTAGCGATGTCCGCAGATTCAATTATATCTGTAAAGTAAGATTTTGTGCCAAAAACATTAAGTGATTAAAATTCTGTTTTTATTTTGAGAAAAAATAATGGGAATTACAATCTTGAATTCCGATGATAATGGATAATTTGAAAATTTGAAGGTTGTTCAAATTCTTGTCCAAGAAAAGTTACAAAATTTGAGTGCAACTGCTCGAAAAGCTCTTCTTTCCATCATTAAGGCGATTGTATTGACAAGTTAGTTTCATTTCCTGAGAACTACGTCATTAATAATTTTCTTTTTCATATATGCATCACTTCTTCTCCAAGTTTGGATCTTAACTTTTGTAAGAAATATTAAATGATGGTAGAACATTTTGATTTGGTTGAAATGAGAAAATTTGGTTTGATTAATGAATTCTTAACATTTGTCATGATTATTTAGGTGTTGAGAAAGATCTTCACATATCCACTGCACGATCTCTCGTTTCTGGTTTTGCTACGGGTCTCGAGGGTCATTTATACGGTTCACCTCAACTGGTTTCGAAACAAGTAGAAATGATTGGCGATTTGCTGGAGCTTATTTCTGAGCGACGACCTCGCACTTTGGCGGATAGTGTCGAAGAATCTGTGACATTCATGGATTTGCCGAGAGAAATCTTGTCTGTCATCTTAAAGTATGCACTTTAATAAAACTTCATTTATCAAATCAGTAAATGATTGAGCAATATTTGGGTTTTAACTGCATTGTTAATATGATTTTTAGGATGTTACGAATTTTTTGTTTTCGTGCATTTTGTTAAATGTTGGAATTGATTGTAGAAAGCTTCCTGATCACGTTTCACTGCTGGAAGTCGCTAAAGCATATGAAGTGTTAGATGCTATTGTCAAAAAAGAAGGACAGCTTTGGGCATCTCTTTGCAATTTTCATTTCACACAGGAACAGATCTCAAAAATTAAACACGATTCAATTTCATGGCGCCATGCTTTTTTCGAGCTGAAAAAATATTATGGTTTGCGGGAATATTATGCTGATTTGATTCATCTCTGCTGTCACTGCAAAGCCATATTCTGGAAAGTAGGAGTTGTTTGTTTACTTAACTAAACACATAACTGGTTATGAATTTTAAATGTTTATGGGAAGTTCTGTCTGAATCCTGCGATTCTAGGAATGGGTTTTATACATTAATATGTAAATAATATGTTTTCTTGAAATTACTTCATGCTCTTTCAGGATCATGGACATCCATGTATTTCCAAGGATGGACCTTCAGTGCGTGTGACCCCCCAACAGTTTGTTGACATGCTACTATTTCTGTAAAATTTGGTTGACTTTATCCATGGCATTATTTGTTTTCTGCAGTGGCTAAAATCATATTTGTTATCTAACTATTATTTGTATTTTCAGTGTATCTAAAGGTGAAATCACTGGCGGGAAATATAATTGTTTAATTCCGTAGAGTAGATACTAATTGTTTCATTGTTGCCTTTTCGATGATTTGTGCATATAAACTCACTGTAGAATACTATTGTAGAGTTCGTATCTTCCCTTGCAATTATTGTTTACTGCATTTGTATATTTGTAAATTTTCAAATTTGTCAGCATAAAGTGTACTGATTTTTGAAAAGATTTCGAGCGTGTGCTATTTATGAGATACACTCAATAACTCCAAAGAAATATGGCAATCTTTAGGCGGTATCGTTAGAAATGAAGCTGTCAAGATCAACTATGTGGCATATTAACTGGCTGAGAAATTAGTAGTTTGCTGTGTTGTGTTGACATGAACAAACAGATAGAGATTAGATATATCAAGTTTACTACAATAATTCTATCTTGAGCAATTTCTTTGCGTTAGCTTTCTTAGTGGTGAGTAGTCAGCAGAATTATTGAGGAAGTACAGTTTTTTATTACGACGAATGTACATATGTAGTAGCATGATCATTCTAGAGCTAAAAGATTATGACGGGGCACTATTACTTTGAATGATGAACAAGGGGCTTGTTCAAAGTGTTCTTCAACAGCGTGTAAGGTAATTTGATTTGATGTATATGGTGCTCTTGAACATTAGTTAAAGTTCTGGCTGTAGTCTGCAGTTCCGTCAAAGTTGGTTCCATAATTTTAGTTAATATAAAACGACAACAATTTGGGCATACTGTCATTTGTAATTGTTAGAACGGTTGCTCCCGATCGCATCAGTATTTACTTTATTTGATTTATTTTTTCAGCTAAATTTTGATAGCGATAATGCTTTGCAATTTTCAGTCATACTTACTTATCCTGTCTGTGTAGTTTTGATAATACTGATGATTATATCAAATATCTTGGTACCTTATCAGTCTGTGCTGAAGTTTTTGCTTGTATCAAGAGTACAAACAGTAAAGTCAATTAGTGGTAGTAGTCAGCATTTTCTCGTTTACAAATATTTTATGCAAATCGCAATGGATTCACGTGAAATTTCACGAAACTTACAATATTGCGCGCATATTTTGAAGAGCAAAGATGGTCTTTCCTGAGATGCGTATGGATTATGCAAGACGTAGAAAATATACTACATTTGCGAGTTTTATGCACGGTTTTTTAGCAATGCTTATATTTATTACCGAAATTTATCAATTGTTGATATTGTTGATAGTTACGTAAGTAATTTATAAGGTCAATATAATGTACTTTGCTAAAATCATTTGTGATACAAGAGAATATGCAACTTTCAAAGTATTTACATGTATGTATCTGTTTTTTTCAAAAGTCCTTTACTGTTTGATTCAAACCTTTAACTTTAAGTTTATTTATTGGATAATCTTTATATTTTTATTGTAATCAATTTTCACGCTGTTTACTTTTCTTTGAACTGACTTTCAAATTAAACTAAAGAACTGAAAATAAATTTTGCATTCAAAATTTAACCCAAACTAAAAATTCCAGTCCAAACTTACAAAAAATCATAACTATGAAGAATTGGAACAATTATTTGATTACTGTTGTGCCTTTTACTAACGCTGTACTATTATTAGTACAGTTCATATTGCATGGTTTGTCAGTATTTTTCTTGGCGGAGCAACGAGATAGTTACTCAAGATGGAATGTGAAACACCTCACAGTTAGTTTCTATTTTAAGCACAGATCTCAGTAAATAACGCATTTTATGTGCGTGACTGATTTGCTGTAATTCCATAATTCGCTGTTACTTGCGTAATGCTTAAAATGCAGTTAAGTCAGATGCAAGAAGTATCATTTTACAACTCCACTACTTCATTGCATTTTTTTCAGTTCTTCTTGTGCATATTAATCACTTCCTTTATCTTCTCAGTATTCATCACCGTTACAGACATTATTTACTACTACAAGTTTGATGATCTACTCAAAATTGGAATAGCTCAAGTACGATATACAAATACATTTTAGCGCTCAATTTTTTTAGATGATTTACTTTATCATTTGAGCGTTTGAATTATTTACACTGATAACTTGTCTTTGTAAATAATTACGTCTCAAACATCTTTGGTGTAACGATTTTAAAGGCAAACCTTTGTGGGCTAATTAGATTATTCATAACATTTGATTTGTGGTAAATCAAATATTTGAAAGAAAATATTTGTAACATTTCAGCGCATGCTTGGTTTTAGCACAAAACAAACTGATCGAAATCTGATACATTGGTTACAAGGTTTTTTTGAATGTTGTGGTGTTTTCGATTACGAAGATTGGTTGCCACTAACCGCCAAAAACAGTTTGGTAGAATAGTAAGCTGCTAGATATTCTAAATTATTTAGAATCAAATATAATTCAAGAACTGCAACTAAAAAAATGCTATATAAAGAGTATTAAATTAATTCTTCCCTTTGGTTTTAATAAAATTTACTTTTTAAAATTTCATATTTTTTATTGTTAAAATAGACTGCGGTAATGTAACATATCACATGTCACACAATACATTCTGAAAAAGTCAGACAAATCTAACCCATCAATTATTATAATGTAAGATTTTTAAAAAGTGGTATAAAATTTCTAAACATTGATCTCTTTTAAAAACAATTAAGTAAACCAATAAAGTAGTAGTGATAGATAAGCTAACCAAAGATTTTGTACAACAAAGTAATTGTAATTTGATAAACTTAGTTTTACCGCTAAATTTCATTGTGAAACATTGATATCTAAGCACCAATTTCTTAGTATTTTGACAACATTTTACTCAGTTTTGTCCTAACAATGCCAACAAATTTATTTAACTTCCAGCAATTTGCTAAGTAAGGAAACGAAGCAGTGGGCTCACTGTACAAAAAATGGATGTTATCTGCCCCATTCGTGTTGTAAAAGCAGTCAGCTAAGTTGTTCTCCACTAATATTATCAAAAAACTGTACAAAAAATATAGAAATTGGAGTGCAGAAAGCCAATGATTGGTTTCATCCTAATGGTAAGATTTGTCATTTTTTAGTTTCTAATCTAATCACTAAGTAATAATTCTAACAGTAGCTTCCATCTTGCAGAAGTAGAATGGCTTTACGTGTTTTACACACTTTTAGGTTTCAGTTTTGAAAATTTTTTGACAATTTCATTGATATAATCTTGCAGTAATTAGTGTACATATGAAATATATTTGTATTTGCATTTATTATTAAAAATTTTTTTGATTGATAATATTGGTTTCTTAGCACATTAAAGTTTATATAATTGACTTTCAGGTTGTGTGGATGAAGTGAAAAAAAAACTTGTTACATTTTTGCCAGTTTTTTTTTCAATTTTACATTTGATAATACACTGTATAACTTTGACATATTCACAAATTGCTTGTACAAGCTATTATACAGTGATGCGATGTAAAGTTCAAGACGATGCTATTCTACCCGCGTGGATTTTACCATTTCCACGGCCTTATCCACGAGCTCTTATCAAAGTTTGTTGTTTATACATGAATTAAATTCTATCAAAGAATGTATCACTACACGTTCTGAAATTGATTTTGAAACACAATGACTATTAAACTGATTCAATCAATTTCATTTTAATAAAAAATTCATTAAATCGTTCAATTTCTTTCGTTTTATTCTATAATGCCAATGATTTGCTACCATTTTTTCCAAGTTGAGTTGTCATAAGTGAAGACGACTGAATATTGGATAAACTTTCATATTCTTCTGTCATATTTTTAGATTATCTCTTTTAATTATCATAAATATTTTGAAGAAATCATTGAAATAATTAAATTAAATTTTTGGTTGTAAAGATTAATAATATTCATTTTAAAATATTTTTGTTGACTTTTGACTGCAAAGTATCATCATAAGTATTTATTCTTTCAGAAATGCCAAAGACGTTTGCGCCAAGGACGCGATTTTCAAGAGTTTTCTTTATAAATCATTATGTTATGTAATTTTTCTTGCAAGAATTAATTGTTTTAACATTTTTCTATTTCTTGAGAAACTTTAAAATTTAGAAAGCTTTTAAGTAAAAATTGAAAATGAGTCTATCTTACAGCTTATTAAGTAGGTTCAATATTGTCGGAAGTTTAATTCTGCGATTGCATACGCATGATCAAGAGTACTTGATCAGAACACTGAGCTTCATCATATTGCTTTGAATTTAGACTCTCTGAAAATGGGTCTTGCTAATTGTTTTTTCTTTGCGCACTTTAAATTCATCTCTTACAGACTAATTTCATGAACACTGAAAATAAAATTTGCATATGATCACTAAGTACTCTGTTTATGTTGAAGACAGTTCCAAATCTAAATAATTCTGCAAGCTTTGATCACATTGTCCCCGAAAAGTGAAAAGTGACATATGAAGAAGTGATGAGGAAATTGTTAAAATATCGTTTCAGGTTCTATTAATCATGTTTGCAGAAGTTATCATTTCTATTGTTTGATTTGTGAGTGACCTATAACCCTATTAATGCATGATATTAATCCTTTTTTTGTTGAAATCATTGAAAAGATAAGGCGAAAACGATAAAAATTTTGAATAATTCACTCATAAAATAGAGTGCGACCCGAATAGCCGCGGGATCACATTAGAACAGTGATTCCTCAAAGATTTTTCTATTAAAAATAGTCGGTAAGCGTAATACTGTTAGCTTTTAAATCTTTTCAACAGAAGTTTAAATAAAATTTTAAAAATTATTGAAAACTGTGCCATTTGAAGATTTATTGAAAATCCATTAATGCCTGAAGTTTAAAGCCTTAACATGCGACAAATTTCAAGAAGGACTAGAATTTAAACAGTATTATTAGCAATAATAAATATCTATCGAAAAAATTCAACATATGAAAATAAGTATTGGCAATTAGACGTGCTGAAAGTGAGATATTAGTCTGAATTGCAATACTAAGTCAATGCTTCATTCTTTTTTGGAATACTTTTGCTTAATCTGACGTACTTTGCAGAAATAAGTAAGCAATATGTGACTTTTTTGAGTAATTAATAGTGTGAAATTAATTTGTGTTTTCAAAATAAATACTCTCAGTGCACTTGAAATCCATTTGAAAAGTTTGTTTCATTGTTTTAGTCTTTTGCAGCTTTTATATTTGAAATCATTATATTACATCCATATTATGAATGTATCAAATATGAATTTAAGAAATATATTTCCCATATTTGCTCGTCCATCCACTCTCATATTGAATTTCAGTATTGCTTGTTAAGAATTTCAGCTCCATTAACAATTGTTGGAGTTTTTAAGTAAATTTTGACAATATTTTTTCTTTCATAAATACAAAGGTTTTAATTATTTTGCACAAATAGAATAGAATAAGAACAAAAATTGTTGAAGTTCTGGTAGCTTTGCAGACGTTCGATAGAGTAAAACAAACTTGTAATAAATTACTCAGACGTAAAGCTTACCCCTTTGTTGCCGTATGCTAATTAGTCTCATTTGTCATTGCTTAAAACTTGTCTTTGATCTCCAGAATTTACGGAAATTAAAGCTGCTAATAAGTCACTAATTTGTAAAAACCTCAAAATTTTGCACAAATTTTTTCCACTTACCAAAAAAGCGAATAAGATGAATAAATTGAGACGTAAGGATTTTGCATTAGTTGCAACTGAGCTAAATGTATTTTTGGCACAAAAGGTCCAAGATTAAATACAAAAAGTATTGGCAAATAAAGCGAAATATAAATTAATAATCTTTAAATATGGAAATGGCGAGATCGCAAACAATTTTTTTCTTTTTTTTAGAATATAAAATGAAATAATTAAAAATGAATGGCTAGAATATGTAAATTACACAAAATCAAAAGTAATACCTTGTCAAGCACTTCTACCAGTAGTATAATAGCTGACCTTAATTATCTATATGACCTTTTAAGTATAGTTTTTGAGTAATCTTTGATTTCTTGATTTCTACTTTTTTTAAAACATGTTTCATCTTTTTCATTTTGCAAAAATATGTTAATTTAATTTGTGTTAAAAGTATTGTATTGTCTATAAATCAAAATAATAGGTTAATAGGATTAAAATCTGTCATGTTAAATTTATTAATAAGATTTTCGTTGAAAAAGTTTTTATAGTTGTGTTTATTACTTTCTACTTCTAGTTGCCTTTTGAACAAAAGTCTTGCAATTTTTGTTTCACATTATCAAGTGATAACTGTATTGAGCAATGCAGTTCTTGTTTGTTTGAAATTTTCTCAGAAACTGAAAAAAATTCAGCTAGAAGTTTGAAAAATTAGCAAATATTTGCTTGTCATCAAAGGATGAGATTACTCATTTCTGTTACTTTTCGGACACATCCATCACTGGTCAGTGCTGGGCAAGTATGCAGTCGCTGAATTTTTTCTTTCTTAAACTTTTTAGCTTCAATTTACTTTTTTTTGACAACATTAGATATAGTTTTTATCTTCAGTATTAAACGCACATCTATTAGCAGAATTTAAGAATTAGATTTTTTAATTAGCATTGAAGTCCAAAAAATTTTCGTTCCTAAAGTAACTACTATTAAATTTGCATAAATTAAACTGACAACGTACACTTTACTATAATATTAATTCTTACAGTTTTAGGAAATGCATTTGATTTATTAATTATTTTGAATTCAGAAACAGAATTTAGTAATCCCTGAATGAGTCCACTGCATGTGGATTTTTGAATTTTTTCATTTACGACGTGAACGTAGGTAAATTGATAAACACTAAATAGCTTGATATTTAAGGTTTTTTAAAATATAAATATTGATCCAAATTTTGAACTTTTTAGTTTATCAGAACTGCAATTTTTTTGATTCTTGCTAGAAACTGAAAATTTTCTATCCGTTCAAGAAACGAAATATATAAAATTAAATCTGCTAAAGTCACATCTTTCGATAACATTTTACACTGTGAAAATATAATGCAAAATACAGAGTTTCAGTTTTCACTGTTAATTTTGAAACTGTAAAAGCATATAATGAAAACTGCAACTTATGAATAAATAATTTCATTGTGGTAGTGACGCTTGTTAGTGAGCAAGTAAGTAACTTTATCGTTTGATGAATTTTATTGCAATTAAAAATAAAATTAAAAACGAAATTTTGCTTGAATTAATAATACGATTTATTAATACACTTTCAGATGAGTAAAAATCACAGAGTTCTGTTAACTTGAACGAATTAAGTCTGAAGTTATGATTGCAGAATAATAATTGAAATGAATTCATAATTGAAAGTGAAAGCATTTTGTGCTAACTTTAATAATACAAAGTGACATTTGTCTTTTATTGTTTATTTGTTTGTTTAAAAAAGATTCTAAACTTTAAAATATTCATTCATTTCATCGCAAATTAAAATTACTTTTTTATTTTTTTCGCTTTCCATTTCAATAATAAATGAATTGGCTATTGCATTTGTATTATTTTCACACCTTTTTTGATCAAATTTTTTCAATTACAAAATTTGATACTTTTTCTTCGCATTTATTTACTTAACCTTTCGTTATTCAATTCATTTAGCAGTTTACACTTTTCCAATTTATAGCGCAATTCTTTTTTTTAGTCTTACTTTTGGCATTTCAAACAATAACAATCAACGTTTTTTCAAAAAAACACAACAAAAGTGACAGAAATATCACATCTGCCATGAATTTTCGCTGTATGCAAATGCTTAATTTATCTTACCGACTAGGAAGGGTCATTCATGAGGGTCATTCATAATTTGCAACAGATAATTATGATTTGCAGACGAGTTTTTAATCATTGAATTTTATGAAAACTATGAGCTATTTTATGTCTATTTTCCAACATGTTTTCCACATTAGTAACATAATTTAATTGTTATGGTAATTAAATAATATTTAATTAATAAGTTGTAGTTCTTAACTGTAATGATTTTCTTTTCTAATGGTGTGTACAGTTCCGAAATTAATCCTTCGTAAATTATAATGTTATCATTGATCCTATTAGTTGATTTTTATTAGTCATCGATTTTCCAATTATTCAATTTTTTGTTTTTTGATATTTTTTTCGTTATAATCCACTATTTCGCTTGACTATAAAAGTATTACTTGAAAGTCATTGAAATTTATTGAAAAATGAAAACTATGGAAAGTTACGACGAAGTAAAAATTATTGATTTAGAAAAGAATCGATCGTTTTTCAAAAGTTATTACTGATTTCGTAATAGATCAGAAATGCGCTGTCACCTTTCTCTTTTAATATTTTGAAGCAATGCTTCTGCAAATATAATATTTATTTATTAAATGAAAACTGTTTATTTAGCAGCAACATTTTCTCAAGAACAAAGGATTTCAAACATTCTTGAAGTTATTGATTTGATCGCCGAAAAAAGTTGCATGATTTCAACTTTGACAGTTAGAAGTTAAAGGTTAGACTGGCAGCAGTACAACTTTATTTATTTGATGAAGTACTTGTGCATTATAACAGTTGCTACCCGTCTTTCAGATATTAAATCTCTTTAACTGATCTAATCAATCAGTACTTATTCATTTTTACTACATTTGAGGTTTCCTAACTAAAATCACTATTTAAATTATTCATCTTTTATGCAAATAATTAATAAGTATTGTTTATGTTATTTATGCAAATAATTAATATTGTATGACTAAAATCACTCGAATTTATGAGTAAAATATTATAGAGTGTATTAACGGAAAGCTTTCTCTAACTCTAAAAATAATTACTCCAAAGAATTTCTGAAATTATTTCGCTTCAATTTATTTTATGCAAATTTCAATCATTTAATGCACCAATTAAAGTATACTTTTCTTTTTAACAAGCTAAGTTTTTCATTTTATTGCTATTTACCTGTGAAGAATATCAAATAATAAATCGTGCTTGATTTTGACCTTTGCTAACACTATCTATTGTATTTCTGCAACAATGAAGATTAAGGAATTAGTTATTTATACTTTCATGTCTCTTTAACCGGAAATATTCTAATGATAAATTATGCATACTGCTATTATTGTTTTGAAAATATGTTTTTTTAACAAAGAAATAAGTATTTACAATCTTTCATAGTCATTAGTTATAATTTATCGTTTTGCTTTCTGTTAAGCGTTAATTTTTGAAGTCGTTGAAATTCATAATCTTCACAGCCTCATTATTGTTCCGAATGTTTCAGTAGAATTTTAATTTTTTCAACTTAATAATCATTCATTTTTTTTATTATCACAACAGGTGCAAATCTTTTTTTCATGTATCGCCGATAACTTTAATAATTTCACTACGACTGTATTTGTAATCGCAGGAAAAGTTATCCTTCCCAGCTTGCAAAAACAACCTTTTCTGTTATTAACTTTTATAAATGGCAAGTTATTATCATCTATAAAAGTTCAAGTTATTATTATTTATAAATTTCAATTTAAGCAGTTTTTTCTCAATTACATGAATAAAAATTCCGATACAAATTAAAAAATTGAGTAAGATTATTGATTTCAAAAAATTTTGTTGACAAAATTGCATTACAAGTTATTATAAGTGATTTAATTTTTCCAAATTTTTACAAACGTTCTACTTAAATTTCATCCCGCAAAATGATTGCTTTATAATAATTAAACAATTAAATCTATAAAAACTTTATTTACTTCCCACTCAGTTTCTTAATTTAGATCAAAGTTTCGATTATTGCAGCGCTGAAAATATGAATATGCAATTTGCTTTTGGCAAATTGACAATTATTCTGCATGAAAATACTGCAATAAAAAATGACTTATTTTTTCAAATTATTCTGAATATATCAAGTAGATTTCTGTGAGATTTAAGCTTTGAGGCAGAAAAATATTATTGAGCAAATGATAAGAAATAAAAGATATAATATTTGAATCAAAATTTACTTTACTTATCTATCTATGTATCTACGCATTAAATATGCCCAAAACTCATAATCTGTCTCATTTTGTCGCTATCGTTCATTCCGCATTGATCTGTCTATCTAAAAGCTATTATATGCTTACTTTGCTTACTTTCATCCATTAATAATTCGTATTGTCGACATCACTGCGAACAAATTTGATGTTAAGTGTGTTAAAAATTCTAAAGCATTCTTTTAAGGATGTTTTCAGAAATATTACGCATATTTTGATAATAGATACCATTTGTTGCTGTCAGTGTTGAATGAGTTAAAAACTTACTTAAAATTCAAATTTTATTTTTTAATTTTTCAGTTTTAAATTAGTGAAATTAATTTATTTTTGAATTTTTAATGCAGTTATAAATTATATCCACACATTAAACAAATACAAATAATTTTTTCAATGTGAGCATTTATAAAAATGATAAACAATTTCACGCTAATTTCTACATTTCATTTGAAACTCACCTAAAATGTAATCAAATGCATTATTTTGATTTTTTGATTGCAAAATTTTTTGATATTTTCATTGTTGAATAATGAAATAGTTTATTATTGTTATTTTTGTTATTTTATTGTAGTCACAATAATTTATTAATGCTAATATTTTTGTTTTCTAAATAAAGCTATCTTAATTTAACACTTTTAATTATTCTATGCAATTTCTGCTCATTCGTCTTTTTTAATCAAACAGCAATTATTTGCATGCAAATAATATTGCAATTACTTGCAAATTTCACGATATGAACTACACTTCCTACACGTTTGGTCTTCTCTTGTCATTTTCCCATTAACAACTTGAATTAAATTAACAGGTGTGTGTGTACACATGAAATGATTCTTCTAATTTTAAATATCTATCAACTTATTTTCATCATCATTTGTCATTAACTTGCTGTAATCGATGGGCATTCATAATTGCTTTCTTTGCACTTATTATTATCATTATTATTATTATTATCATTATTGTTATCATTTATTACTATCATTATGGCTATGATCATCGTGATTTATGTTAATATTATTATTCCTGTTAATATTATTATGCTTAGCTGATGTAATGGTTTTGTGCAGGCAGCTACTTAAATACATATTTTTTCGATAAAAGTATATGAATGTTTTTAAAAAATTTTAACTCTTAACTTTTCAATGAGTAAAAATAATTCCTTCACTATCCATTTTGAATTTGCTATCTTCTCAGCTTTCGCTAATTCTTCTTGAAACAAAATCATTTCCGGAAAAATCGAGAAAAATAAAAAATTGAGTTTGATCACTA
The DNA here is from genome assembly GCA_900618365.1 of Thelazia callipaeda. Classification (NCBI taxonomy): domain Eukaryota; kingdom Metazoa; phylum Nematoda; class Chromadorea; order Rhabditida; family Thelaziidae; genus Thelazia; species Thelazia callipaeda. The sequence goes on from UYYF01000056.1 coordinate 50,460, forward strand.
TATGGTCAATTATATGAGCCATATTTCGGAGTTTAGTTGATAAAATGTGATTTTGTAAAAATATACTGCGACTGCAAGAGAAGTATATGATATTATCTTGTTGATGTATCCATCTGTTAGCTTTCATTGTATATTATATTAATATTATTATTATTGTTTCTCTAATTACTGAGCATCTGTGGAAGTTAATGGTATTCTTGATGGCTTTTTTGAGTGGTATTTTTTGAATTTATTGTTGTTTTTTAAAGTTGAAGCTAGTTAGTCATATGCTTGAATAACAGTTACAATAATTCGTATAACTTTGAAAGTTCTGTTTTTTATTACCTTTTATCACTGTCAATATTTTCCCAACAATTTTTGCCAGTATCTTTGCAATATTATTTTCTTTTTAAATAGTTATTTAAGTATATATATTGCTGTCTAGTCATTGTGTTGTATTCTGAGTCTTAACATTATGTAATATTTCGGTTCATTGAGAAAGTATTAACATGTCAAAAAATATGCTTCACATGTCTGAATCTCTTTTTTTTATGGATACGGAAGATGTATGAATGAGCATTGGTAAGTAGATGTAAAATACAAAATGTAGCACTGAATAATAGCAGTAATATTAATTTTAGGTTATTTAAATTTGGTGATAACTACAATAAAGTTTATAAAAGCATTTATATTATTTCTCAGAGATTAAATCAATATATCAACGATTACATATATACATAATTCCGAATGCTAAAACTTTGTATTGCAATAAAAGTACATATATTTGCATGTAATTATTAATTATGCTTTATAAAAACTAAATTTCACGATTAAAATGAACAATGATGATCACGCATTATTAAAGAGATGATTATTGCCCTTGAGCATAAAATTATGATTCATGACGTTTTTGGTATATATCGTTCGCATATTATATTATATAGGTAATCAGATCGGATACTGAATCTTGTATCGCTATTCAATTTATTTTACGCAAATAAATTATTTAATAATTTGAACGCTGAATTTTTTTAATTTAAACTTCAATCTATTAGTTCTTTATTTTCTGCAAGTATTCAGAATAGAAATGATATCAGTTTATATTAATTATTGTTTTGCAGAATTGTAAGAGGGAAAAAATCACCGGTCATGCTTTTCTTAAATGTGAAATGTTACAATGCTAGTAAATATAGTAACTATTACGAGAAGCATCTACAGGTAATAATATCCCTCATCTTTTCCGACACTTGACCTCTGCAATAATGTTCTTGACCCTTAAAATAATGACCGCAACAACAAATTTCGTAGCTGTACTCAGATTGCATATCTATCTATTCGTAATATTATGTATCAGAAATTTTCTAAATAATAAAAAGCCGCTTCAGCGTACCCATATCGTTTCATTATACTTCATTAACTACATGTACTACAAAAGAAATCGTTATTTTATACAACTTTTGTATTGAAACTGATTTTCTTCAGCAGTTGCTATTACTGATAACTGATGTAATAGCAGCTCACATTCTTGCTGAAATGACATACTTCAAATCGTAAATTACTGCTCAATTTTTCAGTGTCAACTTTTATTTATTAAAAACTTTAAAACTAAAAATACAAATAGAGCGTATTTATCTCATTATTTCTACTTAATTTCATCAATTCCTCAAAGCAATTTCAGCATTCGCTCTAGATGCTTGTTTCTAAGCAAGTAATAAGCCTCAGAAACCAGTATTGTTCAGGTTCACGAGTAACTGTATTAATTTTTAAAAATAATTCTTTTCCATTCACTTTGTTTTTTGCCTACTTGCTGTCCACCAATTATTATTCTTCCTTTTTGATTGCATATAATTAAAAATATAAATAGCAAATGATTGGAGACAAACATTATTAAATTAACATTAACATTTTGTCAGGTGTTCATTGCCACTTTCAAAACTAATTATGATCAAATGACGCGTGCTTCTTTAATATTTAAATAATGATAAACAAATAAATAAATAACATACCTAAAATAAATCAAAATTTTAAATATATGCGTAATGTATCTAATCATTTAATCTCTTTAAAATCTCTTTAAACTTAATTCATTATTTATATTATTAAGTTATGCTCTATAATTCACAGTGCTATTTATGCTTATTTTTGCGTATAATATGAATATGAATGATTACAGAAAAATATAAAACAACCACTAAAAGAGAAAAATCATGATTTTGGCTCATTTTTCATACTTTGCATATACAAATGATAAAAATACCAGTTCTGATTAATCTTTTCAGCATTTTAAAGCAATAAGATTTAAATCCAATTTCTTTCTTTATCTTATTGGATATCTTATTCACTTCTACATCAGTTACCATTATTATTAATTATTTCCTTCATGATTTCCTCCTCAGACGCCACCACCATCCTTTCTGCCATTGTTATTTGCAATTGAATGAAACAGAAATATATCAGTTCTAAGATGTAGATAAAATTATAGATGAACTTTTTTTTTACAAATATTCATGTAAAAGAAAAAAAAATGATTACAAGATAAAGCTTAAAACGTAATGTACAAGCGACATCCATCGATAAGTGATTGATTAACTCAGCAAGTAATGTAGTATTATTTGTGCTGAATTTTTTTTCGGACAGTTTGATTAATTAATTTTCGAAATTAGTTATGAATTGAAAACTTTCAGGTAAGAATATTTCAAATCTATGATTCGTGGTATACTTCCAAATGCTCAAATATCAAGTGCGGTCTAATAAATTCTGCAACAAAACTGATGGTAATGAAAGCAGAAGTAGTACTTTATCATTACCTTTTAGTCATAAGCCATCTTCATCTTCATCGTCATCTTCATCTCCATCACTTCATGAAACCAGAATTTACATTCGAGATAGGTCCAATTCTTTAAGTTCATTAAGTTCTGTGGATAGTGGCGATTCCAATGAATGGGTTCGATTTTCGCATTTACTTTTCCAAAACATTACTGCAGTTTTATTTAGTGTATTTACAAAAATTTTTCTTTTATTCTACATTATCCTAAACAAGCGAAAAAATGAAGTATAATGATCAAATCTAAGCAAATTTCTAATTTCATATTCTTTGTTCAGTAAATACAAATCAAAGTATAGTACTATAATTCATCAAATATTCTGAGGCAAAAAGATCCATTCTTAATATCACTGACTGAACTAAATAAGTTTCATTCTAGATAAAAATGTTTTTTTCAAATCTTTGAGTTTCACTCAAAACAAATAAATTCAATTTCAATAAAAAATAGAACTCAGTATCAAGTTATATAGAATAATGCTTACGAGGTCAAAATTAGTGAAAATAAATGATACTTAGATTATATTTTTAGTGTCATTAATAAGTTATGCGTTTATGTAGTGATTAAATTCTAAACTGCATATTTAGCTATTTTTGCTTCATTTCGTGAAAGTTTAATTTTTATCCTCAAACTGAAAAATGATTCGAGAGTTTATAGTTACTTATAAATTAAAGACAATATTTATAGGGTACATTACGCATCTATACAGGTGATATCAAAGAGGATACAGATTATAAAACGTTAAAAATTTCAACAAGTCATACGGTGAAAAATATTGTAGATATAATTTTGATGAAATTTCGCATATCTTGCAAAGATCCAAACTTATTCGAAATTATTATGGAAGTCTGGACTCGATATCATGGAGAACAAGTAAAACCATATTTTGCTTTTAGTATGCACAAACAGCTTACTATAAAATTGCTTTTTTTTACTTTTTTGAATATTGTTAAAACAAATAATATTTCTTGTTTTTCTTCACTTTAAAAATAAGCAAATATTTTAGTATTTTGACCAATAAAATATAGCACAAATTTTTTAATTATCTAAATATTCCGTCTCTACTATATTTCGTTCTTACATTTTTGATCACATGTATTGAAATTTCTAATTCAGTGATACATTTTTTAGACTTAAATAATGCAAGAATTTTTACATATACATAAAAATTTGTCTGAAAAATGAAAAATTTTATGAAAAATGGTTTGTAAAAGGGCCAAAACAAGTTCAGAATGACAGATTTTAAATCCTTAGGTGAAGAGTTTTCTGCTGCTTCCTCGAAATGCACGACCACTTGAACTTCAGCGATGTCATCCTATGCAGATGTCTCGATTTCTCATGACAATGTCCACAAATGGCGTCCTCGTGAGAATATATGACTATTTAATCACACCTCAGGTATAAAATAAATTTCACATTCTTTCCTAATGGTTCATACTTTTACAATTTAGTTTACTTTTACAAATTAACTTAATATTACATTTGTTATTGAATAACAAATTAAACTAGAGGAGTGAAGTTTTATTTTTATTTTTTTTCTTATATCATTACTTTTAAAATTCAATATTTTCAGAGTAATTACAAGTCATTATTCATTTCTCCTCGAACAACGTGTTATGAAGCAATAATCATGCTGCTTTCGATAAGCCGGAAACCCGGCCCACCGACTGATTTTCGACTCTATCTTTCAGATACGAAAAATGACCTCAATATGAATGATACTTTAGCTGATCTTTACCTCGCCTTATCAAATGAACAAAAAATTTTGATCCGATCAGTTTCTACAATTAGCTAATGATGTAATATTTCATGCTCGTGAACGATTATTGATTTCCTGTTACTTGACTAGTACTTTAACATCATCTTTAAGTTTATTTCTGTTCCACGTGTGTTTCAATTATTTGCACCACTATTTCTTTTTCTCAAAAAAAGAAAACCATGCCGATTATTAAAAGCCTTACGTTATTGTGATCACAAAAATAATATCATAGTCAGTTACTACCTGCTGAGTGTATGACGAAAATTCTAATGGTAAGTACGGTACTGTATATTAATGTTAATATCATTATTATTCGGTTAAATTTTCCACTCAAGATATGCTTTCGATAAGCTGGAAACCTGGCCCACTTTACAAGTTTTACATTAATTTAGATGAATGTCAATTTGATCTGCTCATTCCATAATTACTAGTCAACCGTGCGCATTCCTGAAACACTTGATGTAAGCATAATTTTACGATGAATTGATGATATATGACTCAGTTCCGAATTGAGAACAATAATACGGCATGAATATAGAGAAAATCTACTTTCAGTTCATTATTGCCACTAAGCACACATGCCTAACCGTTCAGGTCATCATTTTTGCTTTTACGTAATCTCATGATTCTTTCAAAAATGAAGAAATTTGGTGCCATGAAAAATGCTTTGAATTGATTTTCAAATGTGAGCGAGATTACTTCGCTCACATTTTCGGTAGGACTGAGAACATTTAAGATCGATGCTTACCATAACAATTGCAATGAGACATTTTAAATTTCAATTTCGTATAATTATCAAGTCATACAATTACTGATCATATTCTGTATTGAAATTGTGATCTTCTTACAATAATATGATGTAGACAGCGTGAGAAAAGAGAATTTAAAGTCGGCAGAAGTTAGTGAATCTGGGTGATTCATTTCTCTTTGATGCATTCAGTATTTTAATATTCAAGAAAAAGTACTGAGTTTTTCATAAATGTAAACAAGAAACAATGTAAAAGTAAACGAAAGACAACGTGATTTTCGACGAATTCACCAAATATAAATTACCTACTAGATTTTTTACTGCTTTTACTTTCGAAAACAACTCCTTTATCAGTAATGAGTCGAAATAATTGTTGACTTTATCAGTCTCGTCATCATTAATTCTCGGCATCAAGAGCTTTGTAGCACAAATGATTAACATTTTTTGAGAATAATTTTCTTACAAAGTACACAATAATAATTTCACTTACAAAAACTAGAAGAGCCTTTCATTTTTAGATATTTTAGAACTTTAGAACCAAATGGCTAGGAGATTACGTTAAAAAGAATTCAAAACAACGTAGAATACTAAAAGAGGACTGCAAATTACTCTAAATATAGCTTTCTAATAGTAGTAAAAATTTAAGAAACTTCAGACAAAACATTTAGATGGAAAAAACTCAGCATTTACTTTTGATCATGGGAAGTAAATAACCATAAAGAATTGAATAAGCCAATAATACACGAATAAATCAAATAATAAATCAGTGGAGCATCTCATGGAGTATTAATGAAACCAGATGACAATTTACGAGTTCTCGACAATTTTCACCACGTCCTTGTTTATATTAATAATGCGATAATGCAAATGAACAAAAGTCGAAAAATCCCATATTATACGCATGAGTGAAATTATAAGTGCCGGTGGATTTGAATATTTGGCAATATTACTAGATACTGCTTCATGTAATAAACAAATTATTTCCGACTTCTGATAAAGAGATATCTTGTTAGTGTTTCTGTTGCATTTAGAGCAATTTTAAGTTATCTATTATTTCACGCCAATAAAGGTTTACTTAACTTGCAAGAAATAATGAACCCTAGTCGGAAACCAGAGTGCAGATTAAAGGATTGGCGAGTAGAGATGAGTGTAGAATACTATATCACTATAGTAAACTGCCAGAATTCTTCGTGCTGTCATTTGTTTGCATTTGACTAAATCGGAAGTTTTGTACTATTACTTTCAATTTGTCGACCAGATCATCTGGTCCATTTAAGATTCTTTAATGTATTTGATTGTTACAAGTATCCCATACTTTATACTTGGGTTACAGAAGGATTCAATCATCCCTTTGTAATTAAGCTGGATTTGTATTAAAAAAAGCTGTATCACAGCACAATCCGGTGAAAAAGCTGCAGAATCAACTGCCCAAAACTTTTCTGCACATTAAACAATACTGAAACGACTACGCAAACCATTGAACAATACTGAAACGACTACGCAAGATATAGATAACTCTGGACAGTCATAACTGATAATATTGTTGAAATGAGAATGCAACAATGAGATTGATTATAACAGGTTCAGTCGAGATAAAAACTGCATGAAATAAACAGTCGAAATTTGACACTTATACTTTCTGGAACAACCGCAAATCGTAAATGTGGAAAAAAAACCAAACCTTCATTTTGGAGATTCTTTATCCGAACACCTGAAACTGATTCGATCTACGTTATTAGTAACAGAAAAAAATGATTAAGTTCATACTACAATCTTTTCGCATCGAAAACCTAAAATTCACAATGTGAGAGCCAACTATCCGTTTACTATCAATATCATTTAAATTTAACTTCTTCAATCTTTTTCATCTATTCCTTTTTTTTCTTCGCGCCTCTCTTTTCATATCCCAACATATTCATATATTCTACTTTCATTTCGTCTTAATATCCCATTACTAGTAATAAATGACAAATATCTAAAATTCGCAAAAGCTTACATAGTCCATATAAAATCTACGAATCATTTAGGGAGCATCATACAACGGCATCAATACATAACAAACAAAAAACAAAGACAACATCTCCTCAACCATGCTTGTGACAACAACCTCATACACAATCATTTCAAGCATGTAATGGGAGAGCCTTCTTCTATCTTTTCTTCTTATCATATTCTTTATTATTTTTTCTATCATATTAATCTTTCCTTCTCTACTCATTCATTCAAAGCAAATTCTCATTTTTCTCTATTTCTCTTTCTTTTTTTCAGGCTCTGTTCATTGCAAGTTTTCTCATTATTTTCTTCTTTTTCATTCACGTATCATCATCATCTATCTAAGCAAACTAGGTGACTTTCTTTAGTAGTGGTCAATAAAAGGTCAAAGAATTATAGCAAAAATAACCTTTAGTACAAGTCAGATTTTCTTTCTAATCTGAGCCTTGGTCTATTTCATTCCCTCTTCAACTGCACTTTTCACGTATCAAAAGCTTGCTAGACGTATTTTTCATTTCAAAATGGTGCTGTGATGAACGCTCAACGAGTCCAAAGATAACAGTACTTTCAGTGCCACTAATCTTGCAATCCGTCAGACAATGTACCGCCTGATTAACCCACATGGAAAGTACTAATAATGGATATGCTTGTAATTTC